>QJNY01000248.1:0-113018 GCA_004155945.1 Monosporascus sp. mg162
AAAAAAAAAAAAAAAAAAAAAAAAAAAAAAAAAAAAAAAAAAACACCACACAAGCGAGAAAAAGAGAAAGCGTCTGTTACTTTGTTCTTTCTGCCAATGCAAGGATCGAACTTGCGATCTTCCGGTTTTCTCGAAGAGAAAGTAACAGCCGGACGCCTTAACCACTGGGCCAATCGGCAACTCGTGGGAGAACCGGGCTGTTGTTCCTGCTGATGTCGATGGACTCTGTGGGCTCTGCATGCAACTAGTCTCGGCCTTGACGCCCCATCCGGGTAAGCTGATGGGGCGGGTTGTGCGAGATGAAAGACGTGGATGGAAGCTACTTCAAACTTTGGAAGCCTGAGAAGGTTTAGCCGGGAATACACAAAAGTCGACAGTTCCGGGACCCATCCGGACTCACGTAAGGTTAACTAATTTGAACGCTGAAGAAAATACCCGGCCTGGGCTGGGTGGTTGGTCTCTTATACGGGATTACACGAGCATGGGATAAGTATTAAGCACGTAGGATATACTTGGACTAATGTTCTTAAACCCCGGGAGCTCCGTGATAGAGATTCATGTTAGCTAGGTCTCGGTCGTAAGTATGCATGATCGATGTGAACAGGAGAAAAGAGATCTTAACTCTCTCATCACTCGGCCAATGCATCGAAGCGACCACCTCTTCCCGTAACGTAGTTGAACTTGTTTCCTCTCGCATTGTTGCTGTCCTGGTCTTCTTCCTTCGTACCCAAGATATCCTCTATTGACCAGGCAATCCTGTCCGCACCCTGTCTAGCTCCGATCAGGTTGGGGGCTCCCGGGCCAAGCTGCAAACCGGCGAACCGACCCGTTACGAAGAGCGGGACATCGTCGCGCCAAGCCATGTTCTCCGTGATACATGGGAAACCGTTGCAGCTGGGAATAGGATATTCGGTTTGCATTGACTGCAGACAGGGCAGCTGCTCGAAGTTGGTTCCCACGCCCGTAGCGAAGTAGATGTGGTCAATCAGCGGAAGGGTCGTTTGGGTGTCGCTTGATAGTTGGACTGACCACGTCTTGGACGCTGGATCCCATTCCCGATGTGAAATCGTGGTATGAAGAAGCAAGTTCAATCTACCCGAAGCGATGTGCTGATCAACGATCTTCTTGTACGGCGGCGTAATGCTTCCTCCATTCCTAGCCTTCATGAGCTTCTCCCAGCGCTCCTCGTCCGTGTCTGATAAATAGAAGGCGGCCTGCTCGAAGTTTCGGAATTTGCCAACCCACTCGAGACCGATATCGAACGGCTTGACTTTGAGAGGACCCCGCATGATCAGCCACACGTTCCTCACTCCTTTACGAATGGCAAGATCGGCAAGTTGCGCCGAGGTTAATCCACCTCCGACTATGAGGACGTTCGTGGGCGACTTGGCGGCAATCCTGTCCTTCAGGTATCGAGGAGGGAACTCCTTGATCATCATCGCGTGTGTGGCGCCGTCCGTCTCCTGAGACGTCAGCCCGCCAGGTATCTGCGGAGGGTTGCCCCCGACTGCTAGTACGACGATTTTCGCATAGTGTGTTGTCTTGTTGGTTGTGACAGTGAAGATCTTGTCCGTCTGGGAGAGTTCATCCACGTAATCGAAGATGATATCTTGCACTTGCTCTTGCCGGACGACATCACCGCTTAAACTGTATCGATCCACGATGCAGCCGCAGTGGGAGGCGAAAAGGGGTGTAGAAGGGACGAAATAGTCGTTTCGCTCACGTTCGTCGACGGTTGGTTCTCCCTTGGGTCTAGAGCCCGTCAGTATCATCTCTGCAACTTGGTGATGGGTGGACTCACTGTCTTCCCGACCTGCCCTTTTTCTTCTTGTGCTTGCTCACTTCTTTTCCGACACAGCCACGAATCTCCCTCAGGTCCCCTACCCTCTCGTGGAAGTGCGTATAAGCCAGGAGCCCATCCCGGTCCAGAGGGTCTATGTGGAAGAACATCGGGCTACGAAGGTGAGGGATGTCGAACGTCTTGAAGAGCCGATCCCATTTCGCCATGAACCGACCGCCTTCGGCATCGAGTACCAACATGTCCGGGCTGCCATGACCCAGGGAAGCGGCGGCGGCTGATCTCCGTCTCGTCTCCGAGCCGGTCTTATAGTACTTCACGCTTGCGCGATCTCGGTGGCTTCGGAGCCAGTGGTATCTTTGATGCTCCTCGTCCGTGAAATTGGCAGCGGGGAAGGCTTCGCAGAGTCGAGAGGCAACCGCCAGGCCGCATGGCCCACCGCCTACGATGATAACATCGTGAACATGAGCTTCGTTTTCACCGTCCGCCATCTTGTATGCCCTTTGTTAGATGACCAGAATGGAAAGAAATATTTGTCCGGCTCCAAATTGTTGTGCATTCTAATGACGCTGTGCTGTGACTCGAGACCCGGAGGAACCCTGATGGCCTCCCGAATACCTTGATGGCACCGAGGGGGCAATGTCACGTCAGGGTTCAGAAGGAACCGCGCATCTTCATCGCCGCTACCTACATATAGTTCAATTGACCTCTATCTCCCTTTCCTCTAGCACTTAGCTTAAAGAAGTACTAAGGAAGCCTGACGCAGCTTCACCGATCACGGCTGGCACCATCCCAAGAAGATGAATCAGACCACCGGGTTACTCGAAGTGCTCAGCGACATGGTGTGCTACTGCCGCCTCATCGCCTTCAAAGGCATTGCAGACCGGGCAAATAGCGGTGGCTGAAGCAACATCGACTACCGAGCTCGAGTTATTACTACTAGCGGCGTCAGTTGCATCAGTAGAATTGCCCGGCTGATTAGAGCTCGACCCTTTCTTCGCCTTTCCCTTGCGCTTGTTTGGTACAATGTAAGCACCCAAGTCAATTCGCTCGGGCGGGGCGTCAAGCGACTCATCCAACCGAAAGTCTCGATAGCGCGGATGCTGCCCACGTCTTCCGGGCGGCGGCCCGCTTGTCAAAGTTGCTATTTCGCCCGAAGACGACACAGAGCTCCCGGCGGCTGTCGCATCTGGGGGAGAAGCACTGGAGTCGGAATTCTCCGATGCCATCCTCTGCACACGACCGATGCGACCATCCGTCAAGCGAACCTTGATGCCGCGGTGGTGGTCACCACGTGTGAGGACATCGCGAACGGTGCCTTGCACCTCGCGACCAGTCCGCTGGTCTGCCTTCAAAACGACACTGACATGGGCACCAGGAATGACCTCCGTGGTCCTCGGAACTGTATTACGTGTCGCCATTGCACTTGCGGAACTGATATATGTGAAAGGTGGTTACTTAACGGACTTCCAGACTGGGAACAACTCCAATGGAGCTTGCAAAATGAAATACTGTGCAGTGCCCACCTGAGTAAACTACGGGCAGCGTACAGTTGGGGGTCGAAATATTCACGAATCGGGGATACGACTTTAACGCAATATGCTGCCGAGCAAAGGCTGCACCCGGAGAATTCCACAGGTTAGCCTATAAGCTTGCGAGCCATTGCAACAACCAGGGTAGAAACCGGCGAAGCGCAACGCAAGTTTGACAGCTTCTAAGGTTTCTGGATACTTCTTTTTTCGACGAGATAGGAAATCGTACACGTCTTACTATGGCTTCGGGGAATTATTTGCAACAACCGGCCGAGTCGTACTGCATGCAACTCCTTATCCACCACATCGCCCGTAAAATGACATGTCGGCATGCCGCAGGATGGCTTGCAGAACGCGCTACAGCTACCGGAGAGGGCGATCCCAAAGCGTGCTTTCACAGGTTCCCCCCTGTTTGCTGAACCAGGTTAACGGCGCACCCACCTTTAGGGGTATCGACAGGGCTCACTGCGATAAAATTCCAAATTCTGAATAGGGCTACCCCGCTGTATGATTACGATGCAAACTTAATGCAACTAGGAAATAAATATGGCATGCATATAAGCAAAATAACGTAACTTTAAGACAGTGTCGACGTTGTAAAAGCTTTTACAATTTTCATACTAATTAAATTATTACAGTTAATCAAATTGACGGTTAGCCGGGTCGACGGTTAATCAGGTCCATGGTTAGCTAGGTTAGTTAGGTTAAGTTAGTCAGATCAAGTTACTCAGGTCAGGTTAATCGAGTCAGGTTGGTGAGGTCAGGTTGGAGATGAGGTCGGCGATAAAGTCAGGTCAAGAGCTAGACTAGAGCTTTCTACACTAAAGTTCCAGGGCATTGCCAGGTCCCGTACGCGCCTTACAAAGTGGCAAGGGGTCCAAGAGGCAGACCCATACGCACGTGCCCCGGGGCTTCCGGGCTTCCAGGCTTCCAGGCTTTAAGAAGTCGACGATAAAGTAGTTAGTCAAAGCAAGTCCATCAGGTTAAAACGGTTTAGTCCATATTATGTTTAAGAGAAATTCGAATTTCTGCTTGATTCATTAAAACCGCGACGTAAATCGACCCTGGTGTATATGCATTCATGATTTTTGGCTTGTGTCGTATTGACCCTGTCGCCGACCGTACGCCTCGTCACGGGTGGAGGCTGATTGGTTCTCACCATTTGCTGCGCTGGTTACGTATCGGGATCAGTCCAGATCGTCAACTGCCCCTAATCAGCATCCGATTGGTCGCGCCTGCAAGCCACTCAGTATTCACATAGACAGATATATATACATGTATATATGTGTAAGATCTCAGAATGAGCCCTCGGCGCCGGGCGTGTTCTGACTGATAATGCAAGATTCAGTGCGCTAGTGGTCCATGTCTCGAGGTAATATAACTAGACATCACCGCGTGGCAGCTTTATACGTCCACAACCGCATCTTAAAGTCCAGAATCTAAGCCTAGAACTCTCTACCCTCATCTCTTGCCAGCACCGCTAAGTTCCCAACATGACACTGGTCACTGATCGTTTTCCTCGCCCACCCTATGACATCGAGATAAAGCCGCTCGTCGAACTTGCTGCAGACAATACCGAATCATTCGTCGGTAATTTTGACCTAAAGAAACTCCGAGAAGAAGCTTTAAGGAGGGAACACCTCAGAACCCAAGCACTGCTCGCGGACAAGACCGTAACTTGCCAGGATGTAGTCATCCCCGGCCCTCGCAATGATCTCACACTCACGGTTGTTCGACCGACGGGTGAACGGTCTGAACCTCGGCCTTGTATCTTCTATATCCATGGCGGTGCAATGGTGAGATCGGATCGCTACGCCGGGCTCGACAGCAGCATAATATGGGCCAGAGAGCTGGGCGCCATCACCGTCAGCGTCGAGTACGGGCTCGCCCCGGAGAACGCGGGCACAGAGCCCGCGGAGGACTGCTACGCCGCGCTCCTCTGGACCGGGAAGAACGCCGACGCGCTGGGCATCGACGCCGACAAGCTCATCCTGTACGGGGTGTCCGCGGGCGGCGGGCTCGCGGCCTCGGTGGCCCTCATGATCAGGGACAAGAAGGGCGGGCATCCCGTCGCGCTCCGCGGCCTATTCCTCAAGGCGCCCATGCTCGACGACAGGGCCACCTCCGTCTCGGCCCAGCAGTACGTCACGGGCCCCATGTACAACTCGACCATCAACCGCGCTGCCTGGCGCTGCCTACTGGGCGAGCGCGCCGGCAGCACCGCCGACGTCGTCAGTGCGTACGAGGCCCCGGCGCGGGCGCAGGACCTCTCGGGCCTGCCGCCCACCTACCTCGACTGCGGCACCGCCGAGCCGTTCCGCGACGACGACGCCGCGTTCGCGGCCAAGCTCTGGGAGGGCGGCGTGCAGGCCGAGTTCCACGCCTGGCCCGGCGCCCCGCACGCGTTCGACCGCATCGCCCCCGATGCCACCATCTCGAAGTTGGCGAAGGCTACGAGGCTGGCTTGGTTGCGCCGGATTTTGAATACGGACGTCAAAGGCCAGAGTGGGCAGGTCACGAACGGGACGGTTAGCGAGCAGACCATCGAATGAGATGTCCGCCTTATACTACCAGGGACGGTTGCCGGCGGCGTTGTGGAGTTGCATGCATCACAAGGGCCAGGGACGGCGAGTTCGTTAGATCCAAAAACCGGTGTGTAGATTGTTCTATTTGAGCTATTGTATGGTTTGAAGCACGTCAAAACGAATTCACATCCGAAATAGGAGTCAGTGCAGCTTGGTCCAGTCCGTGGCTCGCTTCTATTGGGAACACAGATTCTGCGATGGAAGCCTTCAGACTTCTTTCTATCAATCCAATAAGTTCATGAACAAGTGATGTTTTCAAGCGTATTCATTCACAAAACCCAGTCACAAGCGGGCAGGAGTTCGGTAGCATGGTGATCATCAGTTGCTCTCTCAGCTCGTCTGTGCATGCTCAATGGCGACGAAGCGTGGTTGGGCCTGCCAAGGCAGTGAAACGACCGCGCTTCCTGGCGCACTGAGTACTCCACATTCCCAACAAACATCCAGACCTCTTAAGCGCTTAACTGTCTCTGTGCTCTGAAACACATATCCACTAGTCTCGTGGGATCGCCAAAGCCCACTTTGCCACCCTTCTCGACATCCATAATGAGCGCATTCTTGACTAGGTTCTGGATCTCGCGGCCGTTGACCTGCGCTTCCGCGAGCTTGGCGAGCGCGATAGCCGAAATGTCAAATCTTCCAAGGCCCCCCACTGTGGCAAAGAAAGTCAGCCCACATAACCTTGCGTGCCTCAACCGTGGGATCCTGATACGGGATGATCAGGTCGATTCGTGACTCGAAGGCTGGGTTGATGGCTGTAATGCGGTTAGGCGTCAAGAACAAGATGCCATGGTAATGCTCAAGGCGACGAAGGAAGACCGGGTGGCTGTTAGTTACCGTCGGTCGGGAACCGGAGTGTTGGTGAAAGTGCGATATAACTTTCACTTCCTAGGAGACGAGCTTGGTTCTGTGCAGGCCTTCGGTCCGCTCGCTAAGAAAACATATCCGCCTCATATCCGCCTCGGCTAGCAGCAGGATCGCATTTCATCTAGCAGAGCCTTCCAAGGCGCCTGTCAGTGCCGCGTGGGCCTTCTCCGAGCTGGTCCCAAGGTCATTGGGCGCTCGCCGAGTATAGCGGGACGCGACATTCCTCGGCGACTAGTTTGATCAGCGATGCCCCCTGTCTCCGGGCTCCAGGGTATAATACGCACCAGCTTCTGTAGCCAACAACTCTCCAACTCCGGTGGGTCCGAAGAGCAGCAGACACGCCCAGCCCTATTGTCACAGGGTTAGCTTGTTCATGGACCACTCATTCTGGCCTTCGCCCTCGAGTAAGCCGGTGTCGACATCCGCGGCGTTCTTGCGTTTGACCAATGATAGCGCCGTTTCCTTGTCTCCTTGGAGAACTAGACTTCTGAAGACATGGCTGCTCCCCCGGATCTCTTGATAGATCCTCGGGGCAAAGTGCACTAACTACTCATAATTGGGTTAGCCGGGAGACCTATGCTAGACGGATGGGATGATTACTTACACCACTCCTTGCTACTCAGCCCATTTCCGTGACATATGGGCTAGTTATCATGCACTTCTCGTAGGTCAGGCTTTTTAATTCGGGTTGCGGTTATTCCGCTACTGTTTCGGAAATTGATTCGGCTGCTGAGATACGCCTTTGAGGCTGGATATCATCGATTGTAGCACTTGTCGTTCCAGATACGTATCTCAGGCAAGGTGGAACTTTATTCTGGCATAGGTAGTAAGGCTGAGCGTCCAATGATAACTCTTCCGGAGATCTCCTCCGACGTGCGGTGTGTTAGCGAGAGCCGGAAACTTCCTACCCGAAGGTTATCAAATACCGGCTTCACAACCCTAGATCCTACCAGCTTCGTGCCTCGCAGTGTCTGAAATGATGGCCTCTCGGGACTTCGAACTCTCTACCCCGCCCCATAACCCTGTTCAAGCTGGTCTGGTAGCCGGCCTCCCACTTTGCTGGGTACACGGGTAGGGTCGAGACCAGTGGCTCGCCATCATATTGCGGAATCATAACATCCTTGTTCGCGTAGCCGAACCGAGTCACGTTCCAGTCAATGTATTCCGTTATGGCGGCGTAGTACTGCTTGGCGACGTGGCCGGCATATTTGAGTGTGAAGGATGTCAGTCGGTAAGCAGAGATTGCTTCACCGTCACAGGCGAGCATGATCTCTCCGGGACAGAAGACCGCTTCGAGAGAGCTGAAGCTAGTCTTGCCGCTCTTTCGCAGCCTCGAATGCTCGTCGATTGATGAGCTGAAGACTGAATTCAGGACTGCGATGAGAGCAAAAGTGTTGACCTTTCCCTGGTGGTCATCGGTCATATCGTGGTATTCCCTGAGCGCCACCCAGCACTGGACGAGGGGGTGAGACATTAGCAGAGCCTGTCTCCTATTTAGGATGAGCAACCAAACTCATGATGTCGATAGTGTCATATTCTGTGATAAGGCTTAGGTGACGAAGAGGGAAGAATATTCGGCCCCCCTACTGGCAACTAGGGCTGGTTCTATAGCCGCATACGAAAGCCTCTTGGAGGAGAGCCGCCGGTGAGACCCAAGCACTCGCTGCCTCACTGTCTAAGGACAAGGCGATGCCGTGGGAATCTGAGGTATCAGTGTCATTTCGAAAATATATAATATCCCAATCTGTCTGCAAAGCCGACCCATGTTTACGTATGTTCTGTTCATGGAACAGGTGCAACACAAGGTCTTCGTACATATTACCTAGGCAGTAAGGGGCTCTAGATTTGCAGACAGATCACTTTACATAGCATCTGTAACCTGACTCCTAGGCAGGTAACCTAGCCTACATAGGCCACATGTTAGCTCTTCACCAAGGCAGCCAGTGTGCGGTTCCCAGTTCTCAAAGATAGCTATCCTTAGCATCTGAGTTAAGGGATAGAGTAAAACTTGCAAACGGTTATACGTCTGCGCATGTACTGATTTCCAGGGTCCAAGACTTCCGACTTTACTTCCAGTGCTGGGTACTTCCTTTAGTCTGACCCCTTTACCAAAGATCTCTACCTCCATTTCATAGGCTCCATCATGTTCTCTGCTATAAGAGTATGTTGAACTGTTCGACCCCTTTATCCGTTCAGCAGCAGCAGCCCATGCTACAGTACTTCAACATTGGCTTGTCAGGAACTAAGACTGCATTAACAGATCTCTAGAGCTAGGAAACTAGTGACATCTTGTTAGCAACTTAATGAGTCTCACAAGATTGTCCTTTGCCAACCAGTAAGACAAGTCTCCAACGGGCAAGCACATCCCCACTTTTGCTCATGCTGAACGTGGCTTCTCTTCAGTATTTATCTGGTGTTCCTCTTATCCAGAGATAATAGTAGAAGAGTAAACTGATAACTCCTTTACGTCCCCCCATGTTTCATGCTAATCTACTGTAAAGTCTGCGTATTTGGTGTCTGTACTTGATTCCTTCTTATACCTCTTCTACCCTATACTTATCTCCTCTTTTCCTATATATCATACTTCCAGATGCTCTATTACCGGCTACACTTGGAACGGCAGTGCACATATATATAAGACCTTAGCGTATGCCCCATCCTTTTTCTTTTCTCCCTTGTGTTCGCCGAACCGGCTTGGAGAGATCTACTCGCAGCAAAGTTGACAAGGACCCGCCTTCGCGTATTATAACGAGGCTACCCAGAGTGTTATTCTGCACCAGCACGCACTCCCACCCATTGAGAAAGACGACGAGATTACTACCACGTACACGCAGGTGAAAGAATTTCCATCGTTACGCACCGTCTTTCTGTCGCTTTTCCGTGTACTACGATGATGGATCCCTCCAGGGGAACCCGTCTCAGATCCCCTTGGGTGTACCCTGACATCAAGCAGGCCGATCTACCGGCCACTCAAGGGCATGACCGTATTGTAGAGGCTCTCAAGCAGGCGATAACCAAAGCGGGAATGACGGACGGACTGAGAGTCTAAGGGAGGACAATAGAAACATCCGGAGGAAGCGGAATAAGAAAAATTGAGGGAAAGAAGAAGCATGGTGGGTCGAAGAGAGAAGATTAACTACCGCCGCACGCTGACGATACAGCACGGTTCCTAAGACGGCCAGGTACGTCAAGGGGCGCTGCTGCCAGATCCAAGGGTACGTAGCGGAGGTGGACCACGTACTTGCACTGGACGATGCCCGACACGTATTTCGATGCACCACACACCATCCAAAAATTCCACGGCATATCCAATCTCAGCCAGTACCCAAAGGCCCGATCCTCGCAAGAGCACGTGGTCGGCGGACAACCATGCGGTTGACTTCGTGGCGCAACTGATTCGCCATGGTGAAGAAAACAGAGAGGCCTGCAATTGGGTCAAGGAGGAAATTGTGGACATAATCCACTATCAAGCGTTTGAGATCATGGCGTACCAGCGGCATCTCATCCTTATTGCCGCCAACTTGCAGAGTGTGACTCGTTTGCTGACTAGCCGTGTTCTAGAATGCGAAGACGGTCTTCGTCACCCGCTATTCGACGGCCGTCGCTCGCTTCATCCACCGCAAAGTGACCTTGGTGAAGAAGGGCCACGGACCTCCTGACATGTTCGCTCGGGTACCCCATGACGCCGACATCTGGAACAGCGCCCGACTTTCCACCGGCGACAGGCGCCACCGCGGTGGCGCCCGTCCCGTGGCGCGGGCGAAATGAGAAACGCACGCGGTGGATATCGAGGGTCCAGAGCCAGTTACCAACGAGCATGTAGAGCGGAAGAGCAATGACCACAAGTTACTGGGCAAAATCTTGGGATATTGGAGCTAACACGGAGCGCAAGAAGAGATGTTGGGGAAAGCTGTGCGGCTGATACTTGTGAGAAGATAGGAAGACGAAGACTTGTCTAACGAATATCGGCACCCAATGCGTATGACGTGCCCCCTTCGATTTCAGCCTCCGTACTTTGTTACCCCAAATTTTATCCCAGCCACGAATCCCGAGGCTCCGAGGGCTTCATACGATACGTACATCTGGAATGGCAAATTAGCAGAGTCAGATACCATGATGTGATACCGCAGAATACTCCTGCCCTAAGTCGTGGTGGGTATGAGGCTGTATACCACAGCATCGTAGAACCGATATGGTGATTCCATAATCCGCGTGTAGGGTAACATCATATTGTACAATTGAGCTCTATTTCCACAAGAGGCCATCTACAGATACTCTATTCTGCTTGACCGCAGTTTTTGTGCATCTAGACGTTAACTACCAACCCTGCTTAGTCAGCTCCCTGACTCTCCTGACCGTCTCCTTGAAGCCCTTCTTGAATCTCTTCTGCCACCGCTCGCTCTTGAGCCTCTTCCGCTTCAGACCCGGTCTCTCGTGGAACCTCTGGTACTGGAAGTCTTGCCGGATCCTGTTCTGGGCGACCTGTATGGCGAGGATCTTGAAAGACCTTGCTACGTCTACGTTACTGGAGACATGGACCGTACGTCCGAGCCGTGGGACCAGCCGCATGGTGGGCTTGGGCGCTTCCGGCCCGGCTTCGGAGTCCTTTGTCTTCTGCAGGTCGGAAAGTTCGATGTAGACGTCTTGCGATACGCTGTCGTAGGTTGGTTCCCCGAAGCCAGACTCTGAGAGATCTTGGCCGTAATATTGTGACATCTTAGGTTTTTTGATCTCGCCTTCGCTCTCGGAATTCCGTTCCTCTCGAGTAGGAGTCGCCCACGGGAACGTGGCGTAGGATTGTTGCTGTTGGGCTGGTGGCAGCGATACGGATGATGATGTCTCTCTAGCCCCACTCCTGCCCTTGTTTTTCAAGGTATAGAGTACCGGAGACGTCGTTATTCGTCTCTGGCATGCTGAAACTGCAGGCTTGGAGGCGAACCGTATCGGCGCGGACGAAGGCCGGAGCAGTGACGCTGATCGAAGAGCCGCATGGGCAACCCGGCCCAGTTCAGATGCCCTAAGGTTCTGGTTAGATGAAGAGCACATGCAGGGTCAATGGGGCAAGACCTACATTCTGGAAAGCCCGACGTAAACCGATCCCCCAATTACGGCATCAGGATGTATGGGACAAGCGATCAATTGTCCTAGAACGGGGACCTCCGTCTGCTTGCGCCGGAGGTGCGACTGAAGCTCTCGTCACTTTTGAACGTTCTCCGGAAAGCGGGACCCACCAATAATTTTGGCGACTCAGAAGAATGAAAGGTGCAGGTGCACCGTGCAGGTGCCGGGGCAGGTGCCACCCAAGCTAAGTAGTCTAGGCTAGTGTAAGGCTCGAGGCTACTGTAATGCTGGGAAGGTCGCCGAGTCGCATAACCTCGCTCACATGCATACCAGAATTGGTGCATATTTCGGTTTATCATTTATCATCTTCATCCCATTGTTCATTAGCAGCTGTGAGCATTGACCAATTTTCAATACAGACAGTGAAGAAACAAACCGACATTGAAGTTTCTCGGCCAGCCCTGCATCCGTGATCTTGCGCATTCCATTATCGCTTGCTTTGCGCAATCCCGAACTGCCGCGCGACGACTCCATATCGATTATTGTTAAGAAGAAGCGAGGTGAATCAAAGATGGCATATAATCCTTACGGCGGAGGTAAGTGTGCCACTTTCCAAAACACGAAAGCCACGCGCCTATTTGTTGTTTTCTTCCTTACAAGAATGCCGTTGCTTCTTCGTCTTCGGGTTTGCGTCATGAAGCGCGAGGTGCGGGAGATGCTGATGAGAAGATGCAGTGCCTGGCTTCGGGCCGCCGCCTGTCTACAACGCATACCCTGGCGCCAATGGAGCTCCAGGTATGGCGCCTCCTCCTGGTCTAGGTGAGTGCCCTCTCATCCCTCTTGGCCATCAACATGGCATATTAATGTCGCTTTCCAGGACCCCCACCAGGCATGTCAGCCCCGGGAACGACGCCACCACCTGGCGTTCATCAGCCGAACATCAATCAAGCTAATCGACCTAGCGGGTTCCCTTCCAACTTCCAAACCCCTCCGAACATGCCCAATATCAACTTCAATGCCCCCGTGATTCGGCTCGGCACGACGTCTGGGAAACCTGCCACTCCTGGTCACCCGGGCCGGAAAGATGGCGAGACCCCCCCGTCAATGGGACCACGAGCAGGTATCGGCATGGATCGGAATATGGACCAGGCCCGACAAGCCGTGCGGGATAACATGCAAGCCCTGATCCCCCCGAGCAAAGAAGAGATCGTGCGCACGATATTCGTCAGCGGTATCACAGATGGAATCGGCGGAAACGAGGGCGTAGAGAAGATCCTCGCCACGGCAGGCAAGTTGAGACGCTGGGACCGTGCTACAGATGCTGCTGGAAAGGAGCTAGCCTTTGGCTTTGCGCAATTCGAAGATGCCGAGTCGCTCTGGGTTGCCTCGGAGCTCTTCAAGGACATCCAAGTACCCAAAAAGAAGCAGACCCCTTCCGAGGGATCAGCCCAAGACGATGACACCTTCGACGGCTTCGAAAAGGGCGCCCTGCAATTCCGGTTGGACGAGAACTCCGTCAAGTATATCGAGGCATACAAGGAAGGCAGGGGTGACGACTCGGACGCAGAGGGCAAACTCGAAGCTGCGAGAGGTGCGTTGAAACAGACTATCAAGAACTTCTTCTATCCTCCTCTACAGTCAGCGGCAGATGCGGATGGAGACGTGGCTATGGGCGACGCATCGGGTCAGAACGGAGAAAATGTCGAGGTGGTTAATATCCCCTTGGCACAGGAGGACGAGCTTGCCGACATCCCGGCTGAAATGCGCGAGACTGTTGCTGCCGAGATCGCGGCCTTTAGGGAACGAAGCATTAAACGTGACCTGGAACGTTTGAAGAGGGAAGAGGAACTCGAGGCGATGGAACGCCAGAGGAACGGTCCACCTAGGCCCTCGCGGCTCACGTCACCGCCGCCGTCTAACTCCAACAACATCCCGCTGGGTCCACGCGGTGTCCCGAACGCGCCATCCGGTCCTAAGGGGCAAAAGTCCGAGTTGGGCAAGGATTATAACAGGTCCGTCAGCTTCATCAACGGCGGCACCACTAACGGCAACCTGAATTACGACCGAGAGGATGATGATGACCCCGCCAGCGACGAGGAGCTAGAGCGTCGCCGAGTCGCCAAGCAGAACGCCGAAACGGAGAAATTGTACCTGGACGCTGAACGCCGCTGGCTGAACCGGGAGAAGTCGCGTACCGCAGCGCTTGAACGAGAGAGGGAGCGCGATGATATGGATGCCAGCCATCTGGCGAAAGCCCGAGAGAAGATGATACAGGAGCTCAAGAACTTTGACGACGACGTCGAAGCTTCCCTCAAGAGCAGGGACTACTACGCTGACCGGAGCCTCTGGATGCGCAACCGTGCAGCGTTTAGAGCGAGGGAGATCGCAGCCGATGATGCGGACCGCCAGGCGGAGGAACAGGAGCGTCTCAGGGAGGAGGCTGAGCGTGAGCAGGCTAGAGGCATGGCCGACTCATTCCTGGAGAGGCAAGCTCAGGAGATGGAGCAACGACAGAGTACGAGAGCCGGCATGGCCGCGCCGCAACCCTTCAAACTGTCTCTGGGTGCTGCTGCTCAGAAGGCGCAGGCCCGTGCCGCACCGCAGCGGAAGACGATTGCCGAGGTGGAAGGCCTTCTCGAGGATGAAGAAGAGGACTCGACTACGAGGCGACAACTCGTCCCCATCAAATTCGAGCCGACGGCGGCTGCGGCCATGTCCGATGAGGAGCGCGAGCAAGCCGTGCGTGCCTTGGCTCAGGAGATCCCGACCGAAAAGGAGGGTCTGTGGGAATGGGACGTCAAATGGGACTATCTGGACGAAGGCGTCATCCGAGAGAAGCTGCGGCCGTTTGTCGAGAAGAAGCTGGTCGAGTATCTTGGTGTGCAAGAGCAGCTGCTTATTGAGGTGGTGGAGGAACATCTTCGAAAGCATAATAAACCTAGCGAGCTAGTCGAGGAGCTGGCAGAGGTACGTGCCGTTACCCCTTTGGTTCATGTGGAACAGGCCTTTTGCTGAGCCCTTTACTAACTACATGCCAGGCACTGGACGAGGAGGCCGAGCCGCTTGTCAAGAAGCTCTGGCGCATGGTGATCTTCTTCACCGAAAGCGAAAAGCGTGGCCTATCCGCGTAGGCTGCGCGATCTGCGTGCATGAGGTGATTTGCGGCCATACAAGATTGAACCATGGCGACTATATTCTTACTCTGGCCGCGATTGCGACGCGGAAGCAGTTTACGGTCGCATACCGATATACGCATGGTCATGCGATAAGCGCGGACCTATGGTGCCGTCCCAACCTCGACCACGGGATCGTGTGAACCGCTTCTAGGGGAGCGACACGAACATCGACAAACTCAAGATCGTACGTGTTCTTTTGGCCGAGAGGTGTATTCTCAATAGTAACCGATACCTAATAGCGAAGCAAAATTCTAATCACAATTCCGCACGTGATGCCGTGGCCAAACCGATGAAAGTGTGTCTCACCAGAATTACCTCAAATCGCTATATCCCTCGTGATGTCCGTCAGTAGCTCCCCGACAAGCGTCCGCCGGCCCTAGGAACCATGAACGACGATGAGCATGCGCATGCAGGCCACCAGCAAGGCTAGGCGCTAGGCTCCTTACTAAATTCGTGGAACGCTACGAATCCTGAATAGCATTGGTCCGGAGAGAGGTGGCTTGCGTCGTGTCTTCCTGCGGGTTACTCTACGACGGCTAGCTCCCATCAGCAAGCGGGCCGCCGATACCCTACAGCTGATGCGTAAAACGTGAAGCGGACTCTTGTCTGCGGATTGATTGGGCTGCATGATCAATGGGAGCGCCACTGCTATGCGGGTGGGATTGTTTTGGAAGATTCAAGGGCTAAAGGGGCGTTGGCTGGGCATCGTTAAGCAAGTTATCCTGTATAAATATTTAGGCATTGGTGGCAAGACTGGATAGGTCAGAGATCGTGTTGATATGCAGGTGTTGACACGGCAAGAATTATGATCCATGCTAACCGGGCGTTCGTGCTCTCAATGCTACGTAGGTATGTACACACACCGATCAATTGTATCCGTGCGCTCGGACAACCCCACCTTCCAACTTGGACATATATCTCCACCCCCTACCACTTCATCATCCAATAACTTAGCAACCACAATATGGATTTGGATAAGGCTGCTTCCGTTTTTGTCACCGATCGTCAGCCTGGGGACGAATTCAGTCCAGAGGCCCGGGCCTTTATGATTGGGGCTGTGGCAGGGGGTGCAACCCAGACCCAGGTGGCTAGAGCGATGGGAACAGATCGTCAGCGAGTCGGCGAACAACTTCAACGCTTTATAACTTACAGAACGGTCCATGACTTGCCACGGGAACATCGCCAGCAGGCAATTCGAGGTCGTCTAACTTTACATTTCCATTAATTAGGCCGTCATTATCCTCGGGATACGTACCGCGAACTCCAAAGAAAGACGGGTGCCAATGTAAGCCAATTATCGATGAAGCGCTTTTTCCGTACGTTCGTTTTAAGGAAATGGCGCGTAGCGAAAAGAATTAACCTTACGGCAGATAACGTACGTAAACGTTTAAGGTTCGCTAACGAGGCCCTTAAACGGAATAACCAAAAGCACCTTTTTTTGGTACTTTTTTTTAACGAATACTTTATATAAACCGTACCCGGACGCCCGAGTTAATAGGTATTCCGCTTATCGTCGGAACGTTATAAAAAGGATTTTATAAACCCGAAAAGCTATAAGAAAACTGTTTTTTTTATTATGGTTTAGGGGATAATATAGCAACGTAACGGCGAAGGTGGTCTTTTTCCTATCGTTCTTTACGAAGAAAATCCGGATTCGCCCGGCGGCGGAGTAACTGCCCGGCGTTATTACGAGGTCCTTAAGAAAGGTTTGCTTCCGTTATATAAAGCTAGCGATCTTTTCGTTTAAGATAACGCTTTAATATATAAAGCTGCCGTTGTAAAGGAATTCTTCGAAAGCTATGGTATTTGGGCAATCGAATAATTTTTGCATTCGCCCGATTTAAACCTTATCGAATATTTTTGGCGCGCTTTAAAGGATAAAATCTACGAGATTAAACCCGACTTCGGGTATTTACTTGATAACGAAAAATACCGTTACCGTATATTCGAAATAATTAAAAACGCGTAGTTACAGTTGGATTTCGGCCTTATAACGAAACTTATCAAGTTATTTCCCAAAAGATTAAAAGCCGTTCGTCGCGCTCGAGGATAGTATATACGGTTTTAAAACCTAACTTTAAAGCTTTTAAATAATGTATATAACTTTCTAATTAAATGCGTTTTGATAAAGAAATAAATTGTTAAAATTATATGGCTAATATGGGGGAAAAGGTGGATTGATGGGGCGTACGGATACAATTGATCCCTGTATGTATATACCAGACTGTCGGCAAGTCTGTTACAATTTCTGCTGATTCTTCTGTACATGGGGTTGCAATCTTGGAGGGGGGGAATCTGTGGGAGTAGTTAGTCTCCTTGCTGATATACTTGAGCCTGTTGGCCCTTCTGTTCCTGCGACCCCAGCTAGGGGTCCCAATCAAAGTTCTTTTAAGCCCTTTCAAAAAATATCATACCTAGTAATATAAATTCTCCAATCCCCAAGCACTAGGCGAATTATATAGGCCGTTGAAAGTGGCTGGAAGTAAGTATTATATTACAGGGATCTGCATCATGGTTAAGTGACATCCCTCGGCCGGTTAAGTGCTAAAAAGTACCGAGGCTCATATACCCCACACTGCTACCCCAGATCTTGTCCGACATCATCCCAACTTGCACTGCCCTTTAGTTATATGATTACGTAGACCAGATATTCAGCCAATGCACCCATCCAAAATCTAAGCCTGGTTTATAACTGCTCTTTAATCAAATCACTGCTACTGTGTAAGACTCTGAATTCGTGGTACCAAAGCCAGGCATCCCTGTCCTCGCGGTACCCAACCGCCCAAACAATTGCTTCACTTCTCCATAATCGCCTATAACGAAGTGAGACACCTTACTCATCTGCGCGAATTCACTCACCTTCGGTAAAGGTCCATCATGCCGTCGGCCGCCGGCACCACCACCAGCCTACCGGCGGGCCTCACTGACCCTCCCCCGGCGACACCACACGTCGAGGTCTCCTTCCCACGGCCGCACGTGCTGCTCGTGCGCCTCAACCGGCCCGAGAGGCTCAACGCCGTCCCGCGCCCCCTGCACGCCGCCCTCGAGCGCCTCTGGGACTGGTACGACGCGCAGCCCGCACTGCGCTGCGCCGTCCTCACGGGCGCCGGCAAGGCCTTTTGCGCTGGTGCCGATCTTAGGGAGTGGGATGGTCTTAACAACGCCGCGGCGGGGGGATCTGGACCGGAAGGTGGATTGGGGGGTGGGTCGGGGACGGGATCGAAGACCGTTAAGGCCCAGATCACGCAGGACGGCACGGGCGAGCACGGCGTCGCGGTGCGCAGCACAACCGCCGCCCAGGACGCCAGCAGCAGCGGCAACGGCACCATCGGCCACAGAGACTCGCTCCCGCGGGGCGGCTTCGGCGGTCTCAGCAACCGCGGCGGCAAGAAGCCCGTGATCGCGGCCGTCAACGGCGCCTGCCTCGGGGGCGGCTTCGAGATGGTGCTGAACTGCGACCTCGTGGTGGCGTCGCGCGCGGCCGCCGTCTTCGGGCTGCCCGAGGTCGGCGTCGGCGTCGTCGCGGTCCAGGGCGCCCTGCCGCGGCTCGCGCGGTCCCTGGGCAGCCGCCAGCGCGCCCTCGAGGTGGCGCTCGCGGGCCGCCCGTACGACGCGGCGAGGATGCGGGAGTGGGGGCTCGTCAACGAGATCGTCGAGGGCGATGGCGCGGCGGTAGTCGAGGCGGCGCTCGGGTGGGCCGAGAGGATCGCGGCCAATAGCCCCGATGCCGTGATCGTGAGCCGCGAGGGGATCAAGTTGGGCTGCGAGGGCGTGAACCCCGAGGTCGCGACCGACATCTTGATCAAGGGGTGGTATGCGAGGATCGAAGGGGGCGAGAATATGGTCGAGGGTGTTAGGAGTTTTGTTGAGAGGCGGAAACCGGTGTGGAAGGACAGTAAGCTGTGATGAGTTCACGCTGTGGGAGCTGGATGTGCGTGAAAGGGGTATATACAGCGCTGATTACAATTGCTTTGACCATAGTGTGTTTTCATATTTCCGGCAGACATGTCATCTTTGAGCGCCATTTACGGAAGGGATTTGGAATATATTCAAAATTGTGACTTATCATCAAGTGCATCGCAATCCATCGTCCTTCAGAAACTATATCGACTAGATGAGCAGTTCATTACCCAAGGTCGCCAGCGTCCCTGAGTCAAAACTAGCCCAAGACTCCAGGCTCAGTTCTCAGGCTGATTCATATACGAGTTTCTGAGAGGGGCTCTCGTAAGTCGAGGTATTTATTCATGTGCCGATACGCCCGGTATCAGTCTCCTTTATGAGCTGCTCGCCGAAAAACTAGCATCGGCCCGTCACTCACCATAACCCAAAAACCTCCTTCCAGGCGAATGGGATAATGACATTTTCGGTTGATAACTTTTTGCGTGTTGCTAAATCCACTATCGAGATTCTGGGAATATCGTTCTTATATCCGGTCAACTCAAGCAGCCAACTAGATCAGCTCCATCAAGCTTTGCCGTTACGGTAGATAATCTCTTGGCCAACAAGATGTGTGGGGATCATAGCGAACAATGCGGGGGACTTGAGGGTAAAACTTTGGGGTAGATGCGGAGAATCCGCGGTATCAGGGTGGGTCTCGCGCTCTGACGGAAACATATAATAGAATTTCCATCAATAGCAGCTCAGGCCTGTGTCTTAGGATGCATAGAGTCGGGGTCAGCATGGGTATCTACCTCCATGACGCTAAGCTTTCTTCAAGTTCCGACAAAATCTATGTGCTTAGAGTTCTATTCTCGGCTCTCTCTTCATATATGCTCTTCATTTGATAGGTGGGATGATATGCAGTAGCTCTCTAACAGCTATTACTTCGTCATCAGTAGCATTGCCGCTTTGCCGATATCGAAGCAATATGGAGGACTCGCATAAGCCAAGAGCTGTCCCTGGGCTAGGGTTTGTTGTTTAAAATGCCGACGATCCCCATTGGTTTCCGTCCTCCTTTGATCCCTCCTCAGTGTCCCAGAAGACCCTCTGCCGGACTCGTTGATCTAGCCAAGAAATAATGCGGTCCTCAAATCTCCTCGCGGTTCTATCAGCCGTTGCTGGCGCTGTCGCAGCTGCTATTGACCTGCCGGCCAACGTCCCGCGCAACATTGACGAGTTCCGGCAGAAGCATCCTTACAAGAAAAAGGGATGCCACAACCAGAGATCACTCGTCAAGATACGGTCGTCCGCCGACGACACCGACGATGTTGCGGATGAGTTCCTCGAGGGCCTGAAGAAGGCCAACAACGGTGGCACGCTCTACCTCCCCAAGGGCGAGCTCTTCGTCATCGGCAAGCCGCTCGACCTGACGTTCCTCGATGACGTCCACGTCCATTGGGACGGCGAGGTGAAGTTCACCAACGACACGCCGTACTGGCAGGCCAACGCCTTCTCCCACCCATTCCAGAATTCGCTGATGTTCTGGAAGTGGGGAGGCAACGACATCTCCATCTACGGCGAGGGTATCCTCAACGGCAACGGGCAGAGGTGGTGGAACGAGTTCTCTGGCCTGGAGATCCTGGACCCCGACAACCAATACCTCCGGCCCGTGCTGTTCTACGCCGAGAACGCCACGAACCTCCACATGGAGGGCATCCACGAGAAGGACTCGCCCTGCTGGACAAACTTCATTGTGACGAGCAAGGGCGTCTCGTTCAAGGACGTCGTCGTCACGGCCGAGTCGAACAACGCGACCTCGGAGCCCAAGAACACCGACTTCTTCGACTCCCTCAACGTCGAGGACGTCACCGTCGAGAGGGCCTGGGTCAACATCGGCGACGACTGCTTCAGCCCGAAGTCTAACGCCACCAACATTCACGTCGACACCATGTACTGCAACGGCACGCACGGCCAGTCCATCGGATCCCTCGGGCAGTACGCCGGCGAGATGAGCTTCGTCAAGGACGTCGTCATCGAAAACGTCTGGTTGCTGAACGGTGACAACGGTGCTCGCATCAAGAGCTGGGCCGGCCCCGATGTTGGCTATGGCTTTGTCGACAACGTTACCTTCCGGTAAACTTGAGCGACTTTGATTTAAAAGAATCGATGCTAACGCGCAACCAGGAACTTCTGGCAGGCCCGCAATGACTACTCCGTGCAGATCGACTCCTGCTACTTCAACGTAAGTGCTGACCAACCCATCATCAGCTCCCATAAACCACCCCCATATTCTAACCACGAATTCCTCACGCGTAGATCCCGTCGGAGACGTGCGAGAAGTACCCCTCGCAGATGAACCTAACCAACATCCTGTTCGAGAACTTCACCGGCTACACGAGCGGCAAGCAGGGCGCCGTCGTCGCCAAGCTCAGCTGCTCCACGAACCCCAACGCCGTGTGCGAGAACATCCGGTTCAAAAACTTCAACATCACGAGCCCCTGCGGCGACCCGCCGGTGATCATCTGCGACGGCGTCAAGGGCGACACCGGCGTCGGCTGCGTCAGCGCCGACTCCGCCGAGGCTCAGGCTGCGCTGAAGAAGACGTGCAGCGTCCCTCTCGCTACGATTGAGCCTCCTTTCTGAAACGCCCGGGTTTGAGTCCTGCGAGCGTCGCTTGAGCTCTTATTGGTACCGCATTATCCAGATAAATCGTAGTCGTAATATAACCTTTCCCCTGAGTCTTGCATCTGTCGTACATGCGTCCTAGCTTCGCACTCGTTCTCACTAGCTGAATGTGGTACATACTCTTGGTGGAGATACCGACGTTGAATAGTGCTCTCTTGGATTCTCTCCTCGGCCTATGAGATTGATGAGATAACTGAAGACTCTAACCGTTATCGAGGATGAACCCTGGAGAAAATTGACAACCCAATTGTAAGGGCTGCTTGGAGAAAGGCCATCAAGATAGAATACGTAGCTAGTGGACCTAGGTTAATACATCATTGGTGACTCCTTTAGAGCAGATAGAGGAAGAGCTACCAGAACGTAGCAGATTCGTCGTATGATATGGTGGTCCCACGGAGAACGCAAAACGACCTGGTTTTGCGCTCGGTGTCTTAGACACTGCGTTCCTGATTAGACACCGCTTTCCTGATTAGAAACCGCCTTCCTGATGAGACATTCGCCAGAATAATCAAGTGCATGATTCTTGGTATTGACCGAAGGAGACTTGAAGTTGATGCTGCGATAATGATGGATATGATATGCGGGAGCGTGGGCAGACACGTCGGCTATGTACTTTGAATTTTGTGGCGGTTATTGTCGTTTAGTCTTAGTCCAGCGCCCACGACGCAATCGTCATAAGTAAGGTTATGGGTATGGAGGTTATTCCTGTAAAGGTCTGTAAAATCGTCCAAATGCGCTCGTCTTCACGCTTGATTTAAAGCACTGAGGGCGGCAAAAGCACCACTGTTCTGCTTAGCGTTGGCTACATCGCTATTAAGCACATGAATGCCCATCTCTCGGATGGCAATGTCAGGTAAACGTCCGTGCGGTAATTTACTAACCAGGCACTGAATATCTTATCCGGCACCATGTTCATCGTCTACATACCGTCCAAGTCAATATGACCCCCGTGCATCTTGCTCATATGGTCGTAGACGGGCCCCCCGGAAGAGAACGTCATCATGCATACCCAGCATATATGGACATTGCATCCTATGCACTTCATGTGGTTGCACCCCGCCACCTTCTCAATCGGAGTCTTGCACTTCGGGCAGTCCTTGATTCCGGTTTCTTCCTTCAGCTTCTTGAAGGCAGCATAACCTCCCGACTGGATGTCTTTGTACTCGGCGCAGGTCATGTCGACGTGAGGCTCGTGGCACGCGGAACAAGTCGGCTGCAAGCAGTTGGAACAAGTATGTGTCTTTGCCGATCTAGTGACCCGATAGACATATCCACAATCAGGGGTGGGACAGAACCGGAGTTCGTTCGGGTGCCGCCGGACGTAGGAAGCGAAAGATCTTTCTAGGGCATCTTCGAAGACGGCTGAAGACAGGTGTTTATGCATGTCTTTGAGGCTAATCGCGCGGTTACAGTTGCCCTGGTCGCCATGGCAGGAAAGAACGAAATCGGCTTCGGAGACCGATAAAGCTGCGCAGCCGTTCTCGAAGCAATCTTGGCAGTAAACGTGGTCACACGCCGTCCGAACAGGGGAATCCGCTTCGGTCCAGCAAACCGAGCAGTCTTCCGCGACGGCAGCACCAGAGGCTGTCTCGGATTTTGGCTGATCCACAAGCTCGCGGCCGTTCACGAGCGCCAGTGCAAGATCATAGTCCTCCAAGGAGCTCGAGATAATGATCTTCTTGGGAGATGAAAGGATGTCAAGTGCTGCTTTTTCGGTGCCGAGTCTGTTAGTGATCGTGTTGAATCCTCCGCACATAGCCCAGTCAAATTTGGGGGGGTCCAACTCGATGGCATGAGCCGAAGAAGCCTCTATGCGGAACAGGTTGGCAAGTTGCCTTTGAGCCTCGTTAATTTTGTTTTCGGTTCCAAAGAGGCGCAGCTCCTGTTTGGCCTTGTTACGGACCACGACGACTCCAAGCTCTTGCTGCCGCTGCTTTATCAAACGCCAGAGGTGTCCGTTCCGTTTGAGAGAGGAATCCCAAAGACTTACTTGGTCGTCCTTGGCAACAACACCGCCAAGGATGCTGTCCAAGATGGCCTTGGAACTCGCCACTTCCGTGTCCGATTCTCCCTCGATTTTGAGCATCCTGGAGCTAGGATACGCGCGCAAAAAGACGTGTTTCTTCTTCCACGCATCGACGTGGGTGCTTACCCGAGATACGACAGCGTTGTAAATGTCACTCCTAACCTTGAACTTAGCGGAATACACCATCTTGACGGTTAGCTTCCCGTTCTTATGGAACGGAAGCTCTTTCCCGTTGAGCTGAGACATCGCGTCTCTGGCATCCGTTTCGTCGAGGAAGCGTGCTTTAGCCTTGAAGCGCTTTGCTGTCGACTCCAGCGTTACCTCCCAAAATTCCACCGGTCCGATTTTGGTCAGAAGTGATCGAACCATGGCTACAGCTTGCTCGTCGTCAACGGAGTAACCCGGGGCTGCCAGCTCTATATGGTGTGGTTTATCCGCTTGCAGTAAGATTGCTCGGAATATATCTGACTTGCCAGCAGAAGCTGGGACATCCGTCAACCTCACAGTCCAACTCACAGGGCTATGCGAGCGAAACCTAAAGGTTGAGGATTGCGACGGCGCGCCTGCCAGGACTTTCTGACCCAAAACCGTATATGTACCAGTTACGAACTTTCGGTGCACTCGGCCAGCGACGTCACCGTTTCCAAAATTCAACCAGACAGTCCGGACAGCCTTATGCCACGAAACATGGACTTTCTTGCAGTCTACACGTCCAGAGGTGTGACCGGATGGCATTCGGGCTGCGACTGGAGTTGCCTGGATCCGAGAGGTACCCCATGTGAATCCTGTTTGCATGAGACTGCAGAGCTTCTTGGAGAATAGTGGGTCTTCTGCCCGCACGTTGGCACTAAATAACCCATCCTGACGCATGATCCATATATCTTTCTCCGGAATCTCAAATTCAAGTCCAGCGAGAAAGGCCTGGACGGCACGGGGAGAGCTATCCTGGGGCAAGCCGCTGAGGTGCACAGCGGAGAAGTCGCCGGGAAGGCAGATCTTGGAAACTCGGGCGCCGTCTTCGAATCTTACAAATGCACCGGCGAAAGTGCGACAAAAGTCCTCAGTCTCCTCTTCATCCTGCACCAATTTTTGTTGCACATTAGGTGTCTGAAGTGGTTCGTTTAGGCCTCTGATCTTGTAAACTTACATCCTGAGAAACTGGACGAATCGGAAAAGTCGCTTTCTCAGCGTGTTTAAACGGACAATGTTCCTTTAGACATTTTCCAGCGAGAAAGAACTTGCAAGGTATCACTGAACGGCTGTCTGCCGTAGATTTCGAAACTTCACCTGGTGGACATGCCGGAAGGGGCAGCACGTTTGCTCTGACAGCGCTCATGATTCTTCGTGTGCGGGCTCGGCGTCTAAATAAAAATCGAAGAAGCTGGAATTTGAAGGGCAGGGTCAACGCGAACTCAAGAGCCAGGTGGTTTTGCGTTCGGCACGCCGACATAGTCGTTGCTGCCTAAGGCAAACAAGCAACAGCTGAGGCGGCCTGCATATGCCCCTCTTCCATACAGCCGGCGCCACATAAGGCCGGAGTCCGTTGCCATAGCTTCGGTAGCCAATGCCAACGCCTCTAGCGGCGATTCGCAAAACCCACTGACGACCGAGGCAAGCGAGCGATCAGCCAGCGCACAGCACGGTTGGACTGTCCTCCGCGATCGCAGAGTCGTAGATCCTCCGGCAGCTGGACGAGAGATGGAGATGGACGGCTGTGACACTTGCGGCTTTCGAGTCAGACACCTCCTGCAGTTAACGAACAGAGTGTTGTGGTTGGGCCCCTAGGCAATTCTCGCTTAGAAGCTCTATTCGAGAGCGGCGCCGTGCTGTCTGATGCCGGCAAACTGCAGTGATGCTACGTCTTAGTCTTGGGGCTATCCGTGATTACGCTATGCATATGTTCTTAGCTAGCGACCGGGCTGCAACGGACAAGCCGGCAGACCGCTTTGTTCAACCGATGGAGGCATTACTCAAGCACGGCGCAACGACTACGGCCGGTAGTGTTAGCTCAAACGACGGTGATTCTTTTTCTTATGACGATCCTGGTGGCCTACATTATGCTGTCGGCCCTTCAGGAGCCGAAACCGGTAGTGTTTCCGTCGAGGATAGCACATCGAACAGCAAGACATGCCGTCAACGCGGCACCCAGCGCAGCAGCGAGCCCGTTGTCCACTGAGATCATTGGTCTCCCCTTGAGGAGCGGCGGCTGAGGACATATGTAATGGAGGGGAGAGACTGGTCATGGATTCGCAAAAAACTACACCGAGCTACGAGTCTGCTGTACAGCAGCATTGGCGGGCGATGAGCCAAAAGTCGGAGCGAAAGGTCGGCTCTAAAAGACGTCAGAGAGGAACACCTGTGTGACAGACAGGCAACGCGTACAAGTACGTAGCCGATGCTGAGACGACGTACCACGAGGTAGTCCACTCTTCTCTCTTTATTATCTGAGAGACACTATGGTTAGAGTTGGCGAATCAAGTGGAGTCTAGGCAAATGGCGCTGCGGTGGTGGTAGCTGTTGAGTGAATGAGCTTCGCTGGGGATGCCGCTTATACCTGCTGCTATTGGGAAGAGACTCTTAAGTCGCAGGGAAGGGTGATGCTTTTAGCGTCCCTTTCAGGGTGGAGCTCTATCCTTCTTGTTACCTACGGGGCCGGGGCGTTTTTCGTGTTCGTGGCAGCGCATTTGTCGGGCTCGCAGAAGCTTTACTAGCCGGACCGTTTCCAGCATGAATGCTGCTTGGTGAGCCGCACCACCCAACTGGCCCAGGATCACATCGCTTGCCCTATCTCCTTAATTTACCAAGTCCCATATGTCGGTCAATCCCAGCAGGCTGCCTCCCCAGGGGTCAAAGGGGGAAGGTCAGGGCATAGTCCAGGGTGCAATCTAGAGCCACTTAGGACCAAGCAGGGGCTCCAGGTACAGGATATTTAAAGGGCCCCCGATCCCTTCTTGTCTACCACCACTTCTTTCCACATATCATCTTTTCCCCTGGCCTCTTCTTCATCCTTCAGCCTCATACCACTCAGAATATAGCAATCCTTAAGCCGACTCAGGCGACCTCTCACGCCCTTCCCATTGGCGAGCTTATCATTATCTCCATCAGCGGTGATGATGATGATAGTAGTGAGGAAGGTGTTGAGGACGATTGGGAGGATATAGAAACCAACGACAGCGATTCCGACACTAGAGCTGGAAGCGATACCAACAAGGACAACTCTGCGGTCGGACACAAGAGCGACTGCGATATGAGTGGCGGACGTGATATCGCAGATGCCCCAGCACACAACGACGCAACTCCTTTCGATGATGGGAGAGACTGCGACGCACATATTAAATGTGATCCTGATGATGAAGCCGACGCAGATGCCAGCAACGACATCTCTGTGGTCGGACACGCGAGCGACTGCGGCACCAATGACGAAACTGATGTTACTGATGCCGCTGACGCTGCTGCCGATAGCGATGAAGGCGCAGTCGTTGAGAACGCCGTTACAAACCCTTCCGCTTTGTAGAGGATTACCCGAGAGCTAGTCATAATTCACACCAGACTTGACCGAGTCGAAGCTGAAGTCTACTACAATTCGAGTCCTAGCCACATGTTACAGCCGTCTTCCACGACAAATATCCCAGTTAAACGAAAGCAGAATGAAACAGCAGGATCTTCTCAAAAGAGGCAGAAGAAGGTTCACTTCGTGAGCCTCAGAACAACACGAGCAAGGCTACAGTCTGAGAGCGCGCTCGAAGGTTAGGAGTATACTTGGAGGCGTGGCCGTGGCCGTGGCGAACAGGGCGGCTGTTAGGTGAGGGAGTTGGGAGGATGCAATCAGGAGGAGGTGGATGGGGAATACCTACTTAGCTACTCTTCCGACCTTTCCATCGAGTTTCGGACGAATGCTGATTGGTTCCCACTTCTGGTGCGATAGAATAACGAAGCGGAGGTATTCGAAGGGTTTGACAGTATTTACGGAAGGAGACTTGCAGTTGACACTACGGTGATGATGGACATGATGTGTGGGGTTGTAGGCAAACACGTTGGCTTTGTAATTTAGGGCAACTCTGATTTCGCCACCATGTGTTCGGATTAGTGCGGGCTTGAATTATTGTGCGATCACGGTCAGCAGTGGCACTTGGACGCTCGCGAAGTGAATACTAATTGCTTCGAACTATAGGTCAAGTCGAGATACAAGACGTAGCACACAGAAGAGAAGTCTACGTAATACATTCGCGTGGAGACTGGAAAGGGGTCCTCGCGATGTCACGTGAGCCTTGGCTCATGCCTCTGCGGACTGATCTACATGTGGATTGGTCTGAGGTGTACTGGTCCACCTGTGGACTGGCTCATCTGCGGATTGATGCACCTCGAACTGGCGCACATGAGTACTTTTCCCGCATTTCAGTCTCTTTATGGCCAATCTTGAACACCCCGATTACGTGATAAGGACTTAACCAGACACTGAAAATGTTATATCATGCCTATCTCTATTCACTTATTAAAATCAGAGTAGTTATCCAGTTCCACAATTTGTATCTTCCGGCGTTTTGGTCTAATCTCTTGTCCAACGTTTACCACGGGCTAGCAGCTCCATAAGTTTTGCATCTTCCTTTGGTTGCCAATGACTTCCCGGCTCTGGGGGGGAACACCCATTAATGGATGCCTCTAGGAAGAATGTGAAAGCCATTGATTGGAGCTACATGGCAACGATGTTTAAAGTAAAAGCTCGTTTAAGAATGGATTATTGTGGGGCTAATGTGGCTTATACAGTGCACGGTTTCACGGCGCTGATATATCACAGATACACGTGTAGTTGAACGCCTCACTTCCGTATCCGGTGTAGTGATTTTGCCTCTGGCAACGGCAGCCGTGCTTACTAAAGTGACATTGACTAGGCTATGCCGACATCTGATGACCGGACGACATTGACATCAAATAATACATAGCAATCTGGCTTGTTCCCTCCCAGCATGACTAGATAGATCCATGCAATGACTTTCGGTCACATGCTGCACCGTATAATAATCTATTTTCCGTAATGTTCTTCACTGTCCCGGTTAATATGAGTAGATTCCAAAAGGTACTAGCAGATTCAAGCAGATTCTGGATGCGACGTTAGGTTATATCGAGAGAGCAATGTCAAGCATCGTACCTCTGCGGATATACTTATTTCTGCATACTTAAGAAAACCCTCTTTCACAAAGTTATAAAAAATAATAGATTACACTTAAAAGGTCTTGCTACATTCGAAACGCTTAGATCAGACTCCCAGTGGTCCTTTGGTAGAAAACCGTATGATAATAACTCTACCCAATGGAGAGCCGATTACCACGGTAGAGCCAGATACAGTTGAGCAAGCTGGCCGGAATTCTACCGGCAACCAAAGCAACTTACTTCCATGCCAGGTTATCCAACAACGATCTGTACTGACACCGTAACCAAAGCAATAATCCTGACCATACTTAATTACAGCTTGAGCGTTACTGGTAGCATTATCTGGCCCAGGTTGAGAGTTAACAACAACAGTGCCAACATCGGTAAGAAGGTAACTGCCTTGGCAATCGAACGAAAGGTTGCTAGAAGGATTGCCGATATCGGTCGTCTGTTGACATTCGCCCGTCGCCGCCGACCAGATCCGGATCGTATTATCGTATGATCCCGATGCCACGAATTGCGAATCGGCCGAGAACGCAACCGAATTTACAGAATCGCTATGGCCCTTAAGCGTCTGCTGGCATTCGCCCGTCGCCGCCGACCAGATCCGGACCGTATTATTGTATGATCCCGATGCCACGAGCTGTGAATCGGCCGAAAACGCAACCGAATAAATACAATCGCTATGGCCCTTAAGCGTTTGCTGGCATTCGCCCGTCGCCGCCGACCAGATCCGGACCGTATCATCGTATGATCTCGATGCCACGTATTGCAAATCGGCCGAGAACGTAACCGAATTTACAGAACCGCTATGGCCCTTAAGCGTCTGCTGGCATTCGCCCGTCGCCGCCGACCAGATCCGGACCGTATAATCGTCTGATCCCGATGCCACGAGCTGCGAGTCGGCCGAGAACGCAACCGAGGTTACGTAACTGCTATGGCCCTCGAGCGTCTGTTGGCATTGACTCCATGCCGTTTCAACCTGTGGGATGAGATGTATCCAGTTAGGAATATCGTGTTTAAACGTGTTCCGTATCACACTTTTTTCCGGCGCCAAGACGACTGCTGAGGAATATATTTGGAGAGGCGTAAACTGGATTATTGATGCGTAAGCGAGAACGAAACGGATAGCGTCGTTGAGAAAGGCGGATAGCTCTGTACTGGACTCGGGCTAGATAAAGTCAACGGATATCGCGGACGGTCTTGCGGTGCTTAACGTACTTTTAGACATGATTGTAAAGCCCTAATCATTCCGAGGCCCTCTGACACTCGTCCTATAAGGCTCAAGGCTTCTAACCAATGAAGGAAATGCCGCATAAAGAATCTGTGGACATGGTCACCGTCGTGAATACGCTCTCCGGCTTGCTTTATATGATATGCCCAGTATTGACATGCATATTGGACTTCCGGTTGCAAGCTGTCGCTTATCTTCTTGGGGTCAATGGACAAGCGAGGTGTCCCTGGCGCTTGAACTCCACAGATGTTTGTTCGAAGATTACCTTCCATTACGCGCACACCGTGTTCAGCTAACTTTTTATGGGTCTCTTTCTCGTCTACCCAGAACTCGCTTTTTCCGCGATTGGATGGGTTGACGAGAAAGTCGCGGAAAGACAGATGAAACGGCCTGATGGGCGCATCCATTTCGGACGGAATATGAAGAACAGAATGGAGATGGTGAAGGGTACGGGCTATGGATGCGGTAGGGGTGTGTAGAAGCTGTGACAAAGACGACACTGAGAGAGGCTCAGCAAGAAGAACGATTGAACCAACAACCTTCCTGAAATCGTTGGTTATGCTGGTTTTGCTACGTTCAGTCTTGTAGAGAAGCAACTGATTGAGGATGGGTAAGTACGTGACGTCAAGCTTGTTCAGTTCGGTACCACCAGTTGCTTCATATTCCAGGATCCTGTCCAGCTGACCCGCGGGATTTAGATATTCCTGATCTTCGACAAAGCGACAGAGGGTTGTGGCGAAAATGAACAGCGGTATAGCCATACGGGATAAAATTCGGATGACTTGTTCGCCAGGCCAATCCGACGACAGTCGTAGATCATCAAAAATCTGGGAGTTGAAATCATCCCTAATCCTCGCGAGCTCGTGCCTCAAAAATGTGGCGATATCGTGTTCGACTACGGGCTCGGGTATCTGGTGGAGCTTCACATCTTGATACGTGCCTTGTATGTCCTTAAAACCGAGGCGAATGGGCAGCTCAGGCCTGCTTGTGATAAAAACCCGGAAACGCACCGAAGTCAAGGACCTTGCTCTCGATAGTAGGTGAATAAGAAGTCGGATGTCGTCATCCCGGTCGCATTCGTCCAAAGCATCAATCACAATCGTAAGTACGGACTTTAGTTCGCCCGCATTTTCAAGTGGCTGTACGACAAGCTTCTCGAACTGCACTTTGAGACCCTTGCCGCTAATGGTCGGGTCGCTTTTCACGGCATTTTTGACATAGGGAGTGGCAGCCGGCACCGTAAAAGCCAATTGGACGGCAATTGTTGTGAAGAAAAGGGCTGCGTCTCCGCGGTCGCGCTCGCCTCTCTTGAAAAAGAAGCTGGCGCCGAGGATTCCTTGCTGGCTGAAACGGCTTGCGACGGTACGAGAGATGGTGGACTTTCCCGTGCCGGCCATACCGTTCAGCCAGAATATGCACTTGCCATCAGGATCCTCCGCCCATGTCTGTATTTGTCGGAGTAGGTCGGTACGGGTATGGGGGTGGCAACGAGCACTATGCTCCTCGGCACGGGAATCGAATGTTGCCTCTTTCGCAATCGGAAGGTCAAGCCTAAGGCCAGAGTCAGCTGCTGGTATCTCAAACGTCAAGTCAGACATACAATTGACGCGGATCATTGTAGACATCGCCTTGATGGATTCGGGTATTGTCTCCGAAAGTGCTGAACAAGACATTACGAGTGTCCATGTTCGGGGGAGTACAGTCGATATCGAATTTTGTAGAGTATCGAGGTCCATGTTATGAGCAAATTTGTTACGTCCGCCAATCAAGCGAGGCTGAGATCACGAGATCTGCAGGTTACTACTCAATGATCAAGCCACCATAGCCCGGGGCGGGAGAATTCTGGCGACCTTCAATAACGCAACAAAGATGGTATCATATGAAAAGCCTCCTTTGCTTTATAATACCATTCACTGACAGGCTTGCAGACTGAAATTATTGGATCTACTGCAGGCGTTGTTGGCCTCGTTGGCGCAGCTTTTACAGCCATTCAGGAGATCCGAGACGCGCGCGACCGTGTTATAGGAGAGTCGAAGACGCTGGACGATACTTTCCAGACTTTAGCGAATCTCGAATACTCACTCGGCCTCATCAGAGAACAGAAACCGCTGCATACTGCGGCTATCGAGCAGCAGCTAGGGTGAGTAAAGGCTGTTGCAGAAGAGCTTAGGTCGTTCTTTACAGAGCTGACAAGCAAACAGCGTGGAAGGCACACTAACAGATATGCATACGTGCTGAAAGCCGGCGATAAAGACGAGAGAAGATTGCAGGGAATTTTTAGTCGGCTGGAAACAGCGCGAGACTTGGCTTGGCTTGTCTATATTGGCGTCTGAAGTCGGCGTGGTCGGGAACCTTCAGGACGGCTTTCGCGTCGCGTTCGGTGTTCTTACAGAGACGAACGAGAGGGTAAAACAGGTTCTCGGAATGACTCCGGCTTTTATGGATCGACTAGGGCCTAGAGGAAGGAGCTGAGAGGTAGCTATCGTTTCGACGGCGTCGTGGGAGACGTGCTGACCTATGTTTATAGCAGGTGACATGGTACAACTTGATGCGGCCGACGAAGAGAAGCTTGGGTTACGCCCGCAAGCCCCGAGGGGTGATGTCACGACCGGTCCCGATGAAACTTCAATCTATAACATTGTCACGCTTGGCCAAGCGCGGGTTATGACGGGGGATGTAGGGATCGAGGCTCGGCAGAGGCTAGCCGGACGGAAAACGACTATCACACATAATGGATTCGAGGACGATGTTAGGATCATGACGGGCAACCAAGGGGGGCAGGCGGCTCCTGAATTTAACAAAAGCTTTTGGGGTTAAAATCCCCTTGATATTCGCACCAGCATCGCGTGGTATAGCATAACAGTGACGCAAACGTAGGGAAGTTGTATAATGCATCAATTGTGTGTTCTACGGTCTGATGAGAAGCTCGGAATAAGTGGCATTTCGGAGTGGGCGTTGGTCAGACCCGGGGGTTCTTTGCGGGCGTCGCGATTCGGCTCGGTTGGCCTGCCTTCCGCAGTATGGAACGGGGTGTCAGTGGCGGTGACCCTCGCGAATCAGAAAAGAAGGTATATACGCGTTAAAACACCATGGAACTTATCACGAATGCATCAATTAGGGCTGCAATTGGGTTGAATATGGTCTGTACTGTTGATTCGAAAGCACTGGCATATTGCATACAAAAAAGTGTGTGTTGCCAAGCCGACTTATGGGGCGCGACACTTCTCGCATCCGGCGTCGATCTCCGTATCCTACGTTCTCCACACTTTCTCCATCAAAGATAAGAGCGACTTAGACAAGCGACATGAACCCGAATGCTCCTCCCACGACGACCATGGACTCGGAGACACAGTCCGCGAGACTACAGGAGAGACTGTTCGAGATACTGCATGGCGAATGTATTTTTTCGTGACATAATTCTGTGAGGTTGAATGCTAAGGCTAGGTGAAGCAGAAAGAGGCCTGGTATCCCCCACAACCATCGATATGGTGTTGTCTTCGCCAAATGGTACGGTTTAAAATCTCTTTCGTCAAACCAATAGCAAACTGTTACAGTTCACAAGGCGGAAGACAAGCCTAGAGCAGCCCCCAATCCACCCCAGCCAGGCGGCTTAACCGCGACTGAAACAGACGGACTGGTGATTCGGAGAACAATTGTGAAAGGGTGAACAGAGAATTATGGAATGTGATATAGCGAATGAAACCCCGAGAAACTCGGGCAGGCCGGGGGCTCTTATATCTGATAACCTCATTGCCAAGGATTTTCTTCCATGGGGGTTAACGTTGGGAAAGAGGCTGCCAAGGAATTCATCAATAGCTTCTGGCGGAAATAAGCTGGCAGAGCTGAGAACATGTCAGGATCTTGAGTCGGAAATGCAATCATGACACAAATGGGGGGAAAATGTCGATTACATCTGGCAAAATTCCAGGTAGCCATGGACAGATGTAGCAAACTAGGGCATACGAATATAGATGAAACGCGCACAAAATAAGTGACACGGACTGGCTCGTCTGCAAAGTGAAAGGTGGAATCAATCCCATTCCACACAAAGCCCTACACTTCTCTCCGAGAGGATAGCCCTCCACATCGCAACCGCCTCATCTCCAGAAGTCGGCACTGAAACTTCTCGCCGCCTCCCCTGGCCCAAGGTCACCCGTCATGATACAGACATCTCCAAATCTGTTACCAGCAACGTTCGTCTTCCTCCCGGCCACCCTGCGCCAATTCTCGACACCAACGTTGCCGGTCATGATGCGAGCTTGGCCGAGCGTTATATTATCCACCACCAGCGTTTCATCTGTGTTGGGTATAGGGGCCCGCGTCGCTGTTTCTTGCCAATCGTCCAATCCAATACTTGCTGCCTGGGAGGCGTCGACGGTGATTATCCCATCCACTGGCCGCTGTCAGCTTGTTTTCGAAATACGTCCCACTGAAGCCGCCGTCTAAGTACCTGTCTGCTGCGGCAGTTTGTCCTTCACCCAATCCGCGAGAACTAGATTGATCCCCAGTACTTGATTCACTTTTTTGTTCGTCTCCATAAGCACAGACAATGCAATGCGGAAGCCGTCCCTCAAGTTCCCAACCAGGCCGACCTGGGCCATGGAAATTCGCAATGTGAGCTCGTTTCTGGTCCTGTCGAGCCGGTCGAGGATCCCCTGCAGTTCTTTATCATCCTTATCGCCTGAGCTGAGAACGTGGATGAATTGCGAGATAGGTTTTCTCTGCTGGTCAGCGGCCAATCTGTCCAAGCATACCCTCAATTCTTCCGAGAGTTCGGTTATAGCCCTTAACTGCTCTTCAACACCCGCTGTCTGCAGTCCAGCTTCCTCCTTGACAAGACCGAGTGACCGTTCCACTGTCTTCAGCTGCTGACTGACAATATCAAGCGTCTTAGGTGCGCCTTTGATTCTGCTTCGGGCATCTCGAACTTGCTGGATTAATGAAAATGCTGTGCCGATCAAGGTGATGACGCTCGCGGTTGTGCCCACCGCCTCAGCCTGGCATCAAACAATTACCATCACATCGGATCTATTATTAAATTTTAAAAAACAAATTCAAGGAGAAATGTCCTTACCATTTCGTCAAAATTCACGAATATTCAGCAGCCTAATCATCTCGGCTGCTCCCATAGCCAGGTTGACCGAGTCTTTAGGGCTCTTCTGCTTAGCAGGGCGGTGCCCAAAGGGTGCTGCGTGGTCACAGCCCAAATACAGGTGCTAAGAGCGGGGGTCATGCGCGATGACCACTAACCTTACCTTACCCAGCAAGTTAATTTGAAGCCTTTCTTTTCCTCCCCATATTCACGTGAATTTCGATGTAATTAGATAAAGATACCCCAAACGGGGTCAGATTACCTGCTCATTGACACAGCCCTTGCAATGCTGCTATAGGCATCTGCGATTCTGGTCTTGCCATCTGTGCGCGTCATGTAACTGTAACATGCTGCAGGGCTTTTCTCTACGCCATTTGGTGAGTCGACTGGTATGACTGGCAAGGCAATAACCAGCAACGCAATTGCTACCCTGAGACCACAAAGTGCGCAGGTTCCGTGATGCCAGCCTTGCGTCTGCCCAGCGTTTTGCCAACCCAGCGTGTCCTCCCCCGCACATTTGCGTCGTGTCAGCCTCTCTGGCAGCTTGAATATGTGCCGTGAGATGATGGAGAACCGAGTTATCTAAGAAAGCTCCTTCCGAGATGATGTACGAACCATGATGAGAAACGTCATCAATGGTGAGACAAGATCTTGAAGGACCCCGGGATTGGCGCTACTCGAGATCCGTATTGAGTCCCATCTGCTAATGTAGCTGAGGTAAGATTTTGGTAACGGCGTGCAGAACGAAACCCCTGTCGGCGCAACTAGATCTCAGGCCTCGTTGGCTCGTTGCCGGGATATGGGATTTGATTGGTTAATTCTTGGCCTGATACAGTAAGTACATATGAAATTCTTGACATAGCGGAACTATGGCCCAGTGGACTGGGAATAGGGGTAAGGGGGTCCAATTAGCATGTCTGAAGCATGAGTAACCAAGCTCCCAATCATTGGCCGTGCTAAGCTCCCCAATTCTTGGGAGGAGTCAAGCTTAACTCGGTGCTCACGAGAACGGAGAAAAGAATCTCGGAGAGAAGAAAATCAAGCCCTAAGGCAACCTCCGTGTCCCAAGTCCCACCCGCGGCGCAAACTCTGCTCAGTAACGCCTCGTTCTCCTGGAAAGTCTTGGTGTGCTACAGAAAATGCCTCGATTGTATCGAATGAAGTTGGCAAGCAAACTACAAACCGAATTCTTGCTCTACAAACCGCCCCTAGGAACCGCACCTGCCGGAAAAGGATAAAAAATTCCCACAACCTGACACACGCGCGCGCACACATATGCTTCTAGGTTCATCTTGCTGATAATTATAGTTTACCATCGTCTACTACAACCGCAAGCGCGGCCAATTCCAGGCAGCCGGTGTATAAATCAAACATGGTTGCTTGGATGCACATGACGGGCAATTGGGGCGTGGTTCTTCGACAATCTATCAGAGGGAAAGCGCTTGAGCGAGCGCTATCTGATATTTGAAAAGACGCAAGCTCGTCTCCAAGGTCATTCATATATCCATGAAGCGTGTATGGAGCCAATATCATCGATAAACTGCCAACTTATGATGCGCCTAGGCGGATAGAAAGGCAGAAGAGACATTATACGACAAGATGCAGGGCATGATAATAAATACTCCAGGCCCCAGCAGAAAGATACATGGTCGTCACCGCCGCACCTGCCCGCCACGAAGTCAGACATGGAGTCCATCTATGCGGTAAGGTATACTTGCATCCGCTGCTTACAGTTGCATAATGCACCGGATGCTAGGGGAAATGGTCCAGGAATGACGGACTACCACTACTAGAAGGCAGCTCGACGAGATATAGAGATGTATGAGGCTCAAAAAATATTGATTCCTGTCCTGACCTTCCCTGTACAGGAGGAAGGGGGAGAGGCCCCCTTATATAGGGACCTTCGGGCTCTCCGAACCAAGCCGCCCGGCAACTAACCAGAAGGAATATCAAATGAGAAACGCCGGAATGCGAACAGAGTGCCGGCTGCAGTCCTGCGCAAAGACGTACCTGGAGCGACCATTGCCGCACCTGGCTGCGACGAAGTCGGACACGGGGTCCATCACAACTTTTTGCTAAGAGGCCACCCCCTACATCAGCCTCTTACACCGACTCGTCCAAGGAGACCTCCTCAACGACGCGGCCGTGCCGTTTGTGTCCCAGCACCCCATTGCCGCCCAGGTCGTGCCAGCGGAGCAGCTGCATCGACACGGCCGTCCGGTCGCTCAGGCTCTACGCGCCGGGCTGGTCCTAGATCCCTGTCCCCCACACCGGTTCAGAGCTCCAGCCATCGCCCCCGAGGACCGTGATGGAGATCGAGCCGGCGTCCGCCCCGTTTTCTTGGGGGCACTATGGGACGTCAATATAGGGATGGGGCCGTCGTACGTCTCAGGGCGCGAGCTCGCTTCTGCGCGGTCGGGGCCGAGGAGTCCCTAGGAGTAGGAGAGAGACGGGAAAGAGAAGGGGCTCTTCGAATCGAAACTAGCCCCGAAGATAACGGGCTATATCGCTTATACCTCGCCATTGTGATGTGCTCAGACGTGTCCTTAAATTGCAATACGGAAAGCTGCTTGAAGCAAGCTGCTCAGTGATTAGGTTGTCAGACAGTCAGCCGAAGACCGCTGTCCAAGTACCCAGGCCGTTCATAGCTATCATGATTGAGTCCAGCACAACGTATGTGTCGTGCAGGGGCGAACACGCCCTACCTTTCTCACGGACCCCGGGTTTAGCCTTATTATCTATTTATATCTGAAGGCTTTGAAAATCTTCCTGGCCTTGTATCATCCCGAGTCGACCTTAATCCGGAATAGGGGTAAACGTCCCCGGGGTTCGGATGACCGACGGGAGCTCATGTTGGGGCAGCGAGAATCACGGCACCATAAATCGTAAGGAGGATATAACGGGTTCGAAATTCTATGTCCCATACCGTTTCCACGACCATGTCACTTTGGCTTAGTGTGAGTGAGACCTCCATGTCATCACAGAAGACAGAGTTCAAAGCCATACCGCCATTCTCTCGTACTAGAGCGGTTTCGAGCTGTCAACGCTCGGAACGATTGCCCCTATTGGAATCCTGGCTATAAACTGTAAAATTATTTGCCGAACCTCACGGACGGCCTTCACATTTCACACTGCAACCAGGAACCACTCCCCATCTTCACGGAGTCACAGGAATTCAAGAGACACAAGACATACCTAGAATATCAACATCTATTCAACGCGTCGCCAGGTCGGTCTACTCGCCCGGTCACCAACCCACCTCATCTCGGCAACCAAGTAGGTAGGTAGGCACGTAGTCAATGATTCTAATACGTCCACCTATCGACATACTTCATCCCCGACCACCCTACCAACCAACCAACCAAAACGGACCTGCTTGCCTGCCACGTTACCACGCGACACCAGGTCGGTCTTTCATCCATGATCCCCATCCGCCGTGCATGCATACATCCCCGTAAAACGGCACGCATGCATGCAATATCAAGTAATCGGCCATCTCCCAACCCTTCGCACATCATTCCATGCCTTCAGCCATCAGCCAGCCAGGGCACTGTTCCACCGAATACCAAAACATTCGTGGTCCGGTACTCGAGACTGCCCCCGCTCTGCGTTCAACCCACCAACCAGTTGGCACTGGCTGAGTTCTCAGAGTTGAGGAATAAAAACCTAAGGAGACGGACAACAATACATCCACCTCTTGTTAAGAACGCAGGGCACCGGGACCGGGGAACGTGGGCCAGAGCATTTTAAACGGAGCCCGGACGAAGTGCAAGATTTTGGCACATGTAGGGGCCGGCGGAAAAAAGATTTATCCATTTTCTCGAAACGGATAAGTACTCAGCCCACCTCCCACCACACAAATCCAGCTCACTGAAAATAGAAATTAAGAACAAACAAATTACCAGATTATCCCGATCTGATTTCAAAAGCAATCTCTAAGATCGGCAGGAAATTCTCCATTCCTCGAAGAGGCCCCAGAAAGGGTTCAGTAGGTTAACATGGGTGCTTTCCTTTTCTGATTTGATCTCGGAAAAAAATCGCTGAGGAATTGGAAAATGTACAAAAGTAGGGGGGTATGAAAATGCCAAGATTCGCAAGTGAGCGTCGAGAAAGGCCTAAAAGAGAGGGGGAAAGAGCTCGGTTCCGGATTCATTAGAATTCGTCACTGCCGGTATCAATGCTGGGAGCCAGAACCGGGGTCGAATGCCGAGACGCGTGATGAACTCCGCATGTGCCTCGAGGCAACCACTTCATCCTCATACTTCTTCCTCCCCAAAAGTGGCAATGTCATCGCACTTTAATAAGCCTGACCGGGCACAGGCTTCCTGCCAATGGGAGCCTGGGGTGGACCTCGAGGCGGGCCCTGAGGCGGACCCTGAGGCGGACCCCGAGGCGGACCCTGAGGTGGACCTTGCTGCTGGGGCGGAGTACCGCTATTGGGGTTCATCGGGGATGGTCCAGGCGGCGTCATCCTTCGGTTCATTCCATTAGGACTCTGGGGTCGCTGCTGCTTGGGGCCAGGAGACTGAGGTCGAGGACCGGGGCTCATAGGCCTGCCAGCTGGGGGAGGACCAGGGCGGCCACTTGGCGGGGGACCGGGGCGACCACCAGGGGGACCCATTGGCCGACCGGTAGCTGGGGATTGCGGTCGCATCCCAGGGGGCATGCCTGCAGGAGACTGAGGCCGACCGGCAGGACTCATCGGCCGATTAGGGCGCATGGCGGGGGATTCGGGGCGGGAGTACGGAGGACCGCCCTGGGGGGTCATTGGTCGCACGCCTGGGGGTCCGTTTGGTGGGCCACGAGGGGGTCCACGAGGGGGGCCGCGAGGGGGCCCCTGAGGAGGGCCGCGGGGAGGGCCGCGGGGTCCAGGACTATTTGGGATCACGGGCGGGCCGGCGCGGGGCGCACCAGCGGGGCCGGCGGGTCGCGGCTTGACTGGTCGCGTGGAGAGGCATGTTCTCGGCACGGCACCTTGTTGGGATCGGTCAAGTCGGATACACAGAGCCTAGGTGAGTTAGTACGGCGCAACATATGATGAAGCGGACTCTAGGGAAACTTACCCAGCCATCATCGTACTCGTGGAGAAGCCGCACTAGCTGGCCAGCTTTCAGTTCCATTTCGTCCTCCAAGGTAGGCTTGAAATCTAGTTGTACGCGATGGACGGCTGTAGCGGCAGGACCACCGGCTGCGGCGATAGCTGCGGCGCTTTGCGAGGGACCGGGGCTCTGTCCAGGCGCAAGCTCGCTCATACTGAACTCGGTGCCGGCAGGGCTAGGGGGTACCGGGGACATGGGTATCGGTCGAGTCAGATCCAGAGGCGCAGGGCTTTCTTTGCGGATGGAAGTCTTGCGAGTTAGACCAACACCGGCAGCGGCCGTAGTAACATTAGCGGCACCCGCAGTGACACCCGCAGTGGCACTCACAGCGGTACCGACATTAGCGGATTCAGGGGCAGGGGCAGGGGCAGGGGTAGGCGCAGGCACAGGCGCAGGCACAGACACAGGCGCAGAAGTCACAGCGGCGCCAATCGCAGAAGATTGGGACGATTGTGGAGGCGAGTTGGTCGTGGTAGCCACGCCGACAACATTTTCTGGAGCGTCGAAGGGATTGCTAGGCTGGTTGAGACCGCGTGTCGACTTGGGGCTGGTGGGTGTTTGAGTGCGCTCGGCGGCGTCCGTGAAAGGGTTGTCCTGATGGTTACTGTTGCCCGTTCGGGGACGTTGCTGCTCGTTCTCGGAGTTGTTTTGGTTCGCGGGGCCGACGGCGAGAGCCATCGCGGGACCCTTGCTCGAACGGCGCTCGTTGAAGGTGGGCATGAACTGCGTGACAGGTCGTAAGCTTAGTCGCGGAGCCGTTGCAAAGGTGCGTGTGCTCTGGATGGACACGGGACGTTTTTGTGCGGGTTCACGAACAGGTTTCTCATGAACAGATGCAGGGCGACCAGCGAAGGCCCCGTTGGGCTTTTCATCATCTTCCAGCTGTTGCTGCTTCATCTGGTTTCTCCGCTTGTTGAATAGGAACCAAACAAGGAGGCCGACAATCAAAATGCCTCCCAGAACGCCAAAAGCAATACCGGCCTTGGCCCCCGTGCTGCTCGAGCTCTCCTCCGCACTCGGCTCGGCGGTCGAGGACGTCGAAGTCGTAGCACCTGTCGCACTCACACCGTTTGAAGCGCCCAAACCCAGAGTACCAGTTGCATCGTCAGAGGCCGAGGGCTGGTTCGTGGCCATCGCCAAGATGGATTCACTGCTGAGGTTAATCGATTTCGGCGGGACTACTGACTCAGGCAAGGATGTCTTCGATGACGTTTTATCCGGGGGGCGCGAAACCGGGGGTGCCACCATAGCGAGTGTCGTCTTGTCCGCCGTCTTCTCATTCTTCGCTTCGGATTCTGGTCGCGCGGCCGCGGTCGGCTCCGTTGGGGCCTGGACAGTCCTTTCGGCCGTAGTCCTCTCGGTTGTGGGTGCGACGTTGGTCGCAGCTCGTGTTTCGGGTTCGTCCTCGGCGCCGACCGTAGACCACCCAGCAATCTCGCCCGTAAAGGTTGGTTCCATGGTTTTGAAAACGGTCTTGAAGACGACCTCGGGAGACTTGGCTACCACCGTGGCGGTCCTGTCGTCGCCATGATTGCTGAACGGACTCAGATCCTTAGCGCCCTCGACAATCTTATCCCAGCCACTCTTCTCATCCTGCCTCTTGTGGAAGTGTTTGTGATGTCTCATCTTGAAAGTCGTGTTTCCCTCTAACGTATTTTCTTGAACAAGTAGGGCTACAAGAGGCCTCTTCGTATTGGCGACCGGCCTCTTCAATACGTCCAAGTTTGGTGCAGCGCAGAACGAACTGGGAAGAGAGAAATCGGTTATCAGTCGTCAAAGGCGTGATATCGTCGATTAGAAAAGGAGCGTAATTTGCCCAAGAGCTGTGGCCGAGCGGATAGGCGCTTTTCGGAGAAGTATGACGATGGGTCGTCGCGAGGGAAAAAGGAGTGTGTCAAAAGAACGAATGTAATGAGAAGGGGGATCAATCCGCTTGAAGCAAGGGAAGCCCGAATCTCGTGGGTGAATTGAGGGAAAGGGTGGGAAAGAGGAACGAGGGTGGGTGTAAAGGTAAAGAGAGGGAGGGGCCGGGATGAGGGAATTGGGGCCGTAGTTGGTGGCTTCAGGTTAAGGACCGTAGTGGTGGTGGAGGAGGAGGAGGAGAGGGAAAGAGGGAGGGTGAAGGACCCATGAGCCATTCAACGCAGAATGCTCGTCCTTGGCTTAATAAGTGGGTGAAAGTGAAGGGAACAACAACCCAAACATACGTGGAATAGTCCCAAGCCTCCAACCACTTATATCGCTCAGTTCACTTCCGCTTTCCCTATTATGGCAGCCATGCGCAGTATGTATGATAATAATGAGCGGGGATAATTTCATCTAGCCTTTTTGCTAAGTGCCTGGGCTTACTGTTTACAGCGATCCTTACCTGGCATACTCGCACAAATGACTGAGGTCTACTTATTCTTCATGAGTACTGGCAATTCCCGGAAAGCCAAGAAGCAGCAAGCTAGGGTGAATATCCTTCTCTATTCCCCATGTCTTCTTGAACTAAATAATACAGCAGAACACGTTAAACAGTCGCCAGCCTATCCACCAATTCTTCTCGAGCACAAATTGTTGGTGTAAACAGGCCCAGTAGCACTTATGCATTGCAGCATGGATTACTCAGTATGGGCTCAGAATAGCTCGTCCGATAGCACTAACGTTAGTCAGGAACGACAAGCCAAGCGCTGCAAGGGGGAAACAGAATTGGTCTCTATGATTGGTCAGAAGTTCTTCACGGCCCGGGGGGGTTAGCCAGGCACGGGAAATTAGCGCTGACGAGGTGACGAAGGGTCGAGGTACCCTCGAGTCATTATTGGCGGAGGAATAATCGGCTGTAGGGTGCATAAACCAACAAGCCTGCACCTTGCACAATGTCGTTATGTCGTTGTAATTGTGCGTGTGAACCCCTTTTCTACGCATAATTTCGAAAAGCTGTCGGCACCGATTAAAAGGCACGATCGATGTATGCTGACGCTGACTTGCAGCATACGTGTGGAATATGCAGGTAGAACCTTTACTTCCCTTAGGTTATTGTATTGTTCTAAATTTATGTCTTAGCTAGTGTGGTTATGCAATGACGTGCTACACGGATGGCTGAAGCTGGATGACGATGCGCCCGTTTATCTCGTCGATCGTCAGATTCGTAACAAACCAGATATGCATATTCCCATGCCGCAGCCTCTCACTGGACTTGTCGCTCTGTTGCTGTTCCTGTTCTACGTATTTTCTACCTTCCACTGTTTCTCATTCGTTCGAACGGCAGAAAGGCTCCCGCTATCACCGTCCCAACCCTGCCGGCCTAGCTCGGTACCTAGCACGAAACTTCAGGTACCCGGAACTGCGGATACGCGTAGCTGACAATCTGAAACCACCCAGCCGGCTTTCATAATATGACTGCAGAGTTGCGTTCTCACACTTCCCTTCAGGCCCTCCCACTTTACCCCAGACCGAGGCTTTTTGCCCGGCCCTGCCTAAATCAAAAGTTACTCCGTTACGCGCGCCAGGGGGCGATCACAATTTTGCATCTTTCAGCTCGGCACGTGCTTGCATCTTGGTGTCAAGCTCTCTAGAGCTGCGAGCAGAGCATTATAGAGGGTCCCTCGGTCGTTCGTTCGGACGAAGCTTTTCGTGCGTCATAACGCAACGTCATCTCTCCCAACGACGCGGTTGGCCCCCCGTACAACTGCGCGTTGCACGGGTGATACCTACCTTGCGAAGTAACACACTAGACGTTGCTAAAAGCGGAACAGCCAACAAGTAGTGAACAGTGTACACTTCATGTCAGGGAAAAGACCTGCCGCCTCAGTGGAAAGAGCGCAGCAGTAGCGTGGGGTAGTAACACCTGCTCTTGGACTTAGCCACTTTTGACCGACACAACACTATCATTCCATAGTCAGGTCATGCGTCCTTTGCTATCACATCGTGGCTACGGCTTACCCAGCAGGGACAGCCTAAGAGCCAATCCGATCGCAATCTCTGTACCATGCGCGCGGCCCCCACATCGAAAGCTCGGGGATTGCTTGCGGCACTTTAAGTGATGCCATCGCCAAAATTATTGCGAGAGAAATAAGGGTTGTTTCGAGTACAAGATGAGATGTCCCGTCCTTCATTTTCTTTTTGCGGCGAGTCCGTGGCCAAGACAAGGGTTCGGCAGGGAGCCCATGCGAACTTCGGGCCCTTGACCAGTCACGCCACCGATTCTCGACGGTGCTTACCGTTAGATCTTATCTCTGACGGTATCTCAACAGTCTGGATAGAGGCCTTCAAAACTATCTCTACTGCACTTCGCCCTGAATCTTGCTAAATAGCCGCCAACGCTTATAACTAGCGTGGAGCAGAGTTGCTGCGGTTTGGAGAGACAGTTAGACCAGCCCCCGCCCGCCACCAGTAGGAAAGTACAGAGCGCCATCGGAAAATTGTTAGTGAAACCAACACGTGAAATAATCTATCACTCGTTAGGACACATACCGGACTTGTTAACGAGGCCATCCAGATATGCGACCTTCAAACCAGTTTTATCTGTGAGGATACAGACATAACCTAAGCTTTCCCGCTGTCGGCTTGGATCTTCTGCTTAAACCACTAACTAGTGTAGACGACGCACCTTTTATTCGCTCATCGAGTTGTTGACGGGTGCCAGAGGCTATGCCTGCCCTGCGACGAGGAGGCTGGGGGATACTCGAAACTCCTGTCATGCGATGACTTCCAGGGTGTAGCCAGGCGCCTCTGGCAAAGATTCATCCAAGAGGGGGGATGGTTTACACTACGGTATCCCACCACCACCCATTAGTGGAAGGCATGGAAGGCGTTAAGAAGATATACCTCAATACTCCAATAGCAACGGCCTACCCCGTCCTCAGCTTAGCGTCTGGCATGACATGTACTGATGTACGGTAGGCTTTTCGGGCTAGGGACATACACCGGGGCTTTGCGTTAGTTCTTCGTGATAATTGATCTCCCATGGTGCGACTAGAGTGAGTCTGATAAGAATCACTGTTGAAAAACGATCTGATGATCTGTAAATACTGCCGATATTTGCTATGTACGGGGCTATATAGTGATAGGAAGAGGCCCTTTCCAAGCCTAACGATGCAGTGATATTAGTTCTACACGTATTAGACAGTACATGACCATCACTCCACATTTCGAATTCGGTCGGCTTCACCAACTCTCTGCTATCCGCCAGGGCGGCCTTGCTGGCCAGGCCACTGACCACCTGCGTTGTAGAATGCCGGATTGAAGTACATGCCGGGATTCGGCTGCTGACCCGCGAACTGGGGTGGCGGCGGGGGCGGCGGGACCATGTTTGGGGGGACCATGTTCGGCGGCCACGGGAACGGGAACTGTGGTGTCGGCGGCATGGGATAGTTGAACTGCTGCTGCTGCGGTGGCGGTGCGTATGACTGCTGTTGTTGCTGCGGTGGCGGTGGTTGCTGTTGGTGATGTTGTGGTGGCATGGTCGGGGCTTGTCCCCTGGGCGGCAACGAATAGCCACCACCCCCGCCACCTCGAGGTCCCCCACGGCTACCACGCCCCCGGTTGCCTCCTCTGCCTCTGCCGCGATGACCGCCCCGGTTGTTAGAGTAACCGTTGGCATAGCCCGTTTCGACGGACTGCGTTGGCGGACCCTGCCCGAACCCGGCCGGCCTAGCCAGGGGCTTATAGAGACCGTCGTCGTCCTCATCATCGTCGTACTTAAGAGCCGCGGGGTGCGAGTTCAGCTGCTCCTGCTTCGCGCCTCCACGTCCACCAGCGCCTTCCCTACCCCCGCGCCCGCCCTTGCGCTTCGCCTTCAGCTGCCTCTTGTACTCCGCCTCCTTCTCGTCGTCGGAGAACTCCATCTCGTCCTCGCCCGCCTCCTCATCGTGCCAATTGCTAGCGTCCGTGCCCTTCTCGCCCTTCAGCGCCTGCGTGAAGACATACGTCGCGTGCGCTGGCGAGTAGAAGATTTTCGAACCCAGCTCTAGGCCGAACTCCGTGATGTTTTCTTGGCTCGTGAATCTGGCCGTGTAGCGCGGCTGCCGTACGCTTCCGATGAGGTCCGCGATGGCTGCAATCACGGTCCGGTTCTCTGTGCAGATGACCGAGCCGCTGTCGAGAACCTGGTACTCCCCCGTGGTATTGGCCTTGATGACGATGGTATTCTCGACAATGTGCTCCACGGATCCGAGTTCGACGATTTCCGAATCTGGCTCGATCCTCACGTCTGGTACAGGGACAGGCTCCTCGGGCAGCTCATTCTTTGTGCGCACCTGGCCACCACTACCGCCGGCTTTCGATCTCCCTTCGCCGTCATCATCTGAGCCACCCTCCATCTCCATCAATAATCGGGCCGTCTCTTCCGGCCCAAGGATAGGATAGTCTTTGTCGTCCTCCGATTCGTCATCTGAGTCGGAGCTGCTGGATTCTTCCGAGGATGATTCGTACGGCGAGGAATCCACTTCCCATTCGGGGTTTTCTTGCTGCCCATCTTCTCCATCCTGCATCTCATCTGCCTGCGCTGCTTGGCTATTTTCCTCTGCTGGCGTAGGATCTAATCCTCCTAGAAGAGCCTCCAACCCTGACGTGAGGGAAGGAGGGCTTGGCGGTGCATCGCCAAGCAGATTTACTGGCGGTTGAGCAGACTGATTCTGATCGGCCGTGGCAACGGCCCCGCCATTTTCCATTTTCTTCTCACCCTGTTCACTTGACGTGGTACTAGGTGCCACCTCCGATGCAGTACTTTGGAGCTGGACGACAGCCATGCTGTCTATACCATCTGATGTGTCTGTCTCAGCCTGATGTTGATTTGGCGTCGTAGAAGGTGCAGAATTTGATTCTTGCGTGGTCTCAGGGCGGTCGACCACCATGTTGTCTGCGGTTTCTGTCTTCTCCTTCTCATCCTGCCGGCTAGTTTCTACGCTTGGCGTAGACGCGGCTTGTGGCTGTGAAAGTGTGGTCAAGCCAGGGATTTGAAAGCCTGACATGGTGAACCAGTAAATTATTAGCAGATTAGATACAGTAGAAAATTCTCCAACATATAGACAAAACTCAGACACGATATAACTTTGCGACTGGGTGTTCGATATGGAAGGAACGTTGTTATGTAGATTTCAAGATGTTCGAGATTGCCTTCGTGAAAATAAAGTGGAACCAGAAAATCTGATAGATGCAATGGACCCTTGAAGGGGAGTGAGGGTACGTACCTTATCGGAGCTCCAAGCTCTTATCGCAGCTATGTATGATATAGTGGTCTGTGCCCTCGACGTCACAGTTCAGCTCAACATATTCAATTCAATGGAATATTCAATATATTGATTACACGCAGGTTGGTATATGCCCTTAGCGACATCTCAATTATGTCAATTGATTTAGTTGGAAGTCACCCGGCTCCGTCAGCTCATTAAGCTCGTCTTCTGTTCTTTTCCCCCCATCTTCACTCAGCTTGCACGTCTTAGGCCAGGAGACAGGATTGCGACTATCATATGATTGTACTCATTGTCGGTCGAGATGCCGCCGCAAACCGGTGAATCCCAGGAACAATTTGTTCATCCTATAGCAAGTCATGCGAAAAGGAAGTGAGTCCCCCAGTATCGGAAAAATCGTACCACGCACTTCGAAGTCGTTTCCACAGCGCTCAGAAGAGATCGCAAGAGCGATTTCGAGAAGCCGTTTCTCTACCGCTCTGAAAAGTCGCAGAAGCGACTCCATAATCGTTTCCGCTAACAAAGAGTGCTTTTCCGACAGGAAGTCCAGCGCATTCGCCATGGAACCTATAAAGGCGTTTTACATTTTCCTGGGTGCCAATCTGATCTCCGCCGTGTTCGCCCCTATACAAGACTGCGACGAGACCTACAACTACTGGGAGCCAACACATTATCTCTCTCACGGCTATGGCCGCCAGACTTGGGAGTATTCTCCTGACTATGCCATCCGAAGTTGGTCCTACATTTTATTACACGCCATCGCTGGAAACTTCAGGCGGTTACTCCCGCAATCCACCAAGGTGAATCAATTGCTCCACCTGCTTATCTCATAGAGCTAGATTGCTTCAGAAGTTAACCTCCTGCAGGTTGGCGAGTTCTATTTCGTCCGATATGTTTTGGCATTCGTTTGCGCATTATGCCAGGTCCTTTTCTTTCGGGTCATCAGCTTCACCATGAACCCTCGGGTTGGTATCTTCTTTATGCTCGCAACCGTCTTATCCGCCGGGAACTTCCATGCCAGCACCGCCTATCTTCCGTCCAGTTTTGCTATGTACATGTCGCTTCTCGGCGCCGCTGCGTTCATGGACTGGAGGGGTGGACTTAAGACGTCATGGGGGATTTGGTGGTTCGCTATTGGTGGTATCCTAGGATGGCCGTTTGCCGCGGCTCTCTGCGCACCTTTCATGGTAGAAGAGGGGATCTTCGCCCTGATGAGCGACCGAAACAGCTTCTTCGAGTCGGTCCTGCGGATCGTACGAGGCATCCTAGGAGCGGTTCTGCTACAAGTAAGCTATCCCTTGCATAGTCCCCTTCGTCCCGGGGAGAAGCTCATCCCTGTTAGGTTGCGGACACTGCGGTCAACACATTCTTCTACAAGAAGCTGGTCACGGTCCCGTGGAACATTGTCAAATACAATATCTTCTCATCCACGGGCGGCCCTGACCTCTATGGCACAGAGCCCTGGACATTCTATTTCCGCAACCTTCTCATCAACTTCAATGTCTGGTTTGTCCTGGCCCTCCTGTCTCTTCCGCTGTTCTTCCTACAGAAAGCGTTCTCAACCAAGTCACATGGCTTTCAATCTGGCTTGCGTACCGTCGTGTTCCTTTCTCCCTTCTACATGTGGCTCGGCATCTTCACTCTGCAGCCTCATAAAGAGGAGAGGTTCATGTACCCTGCGTACCCTTTCATCGCCCTGAACGCTGCTCTGGCGCTGCACATCATTCTGAATGCATTTGGTAATTCGGATCCTAAAACCCTTGTCGGAAAGATACCAGCAAAGTTGAAATTAGCGGTGGTTATGGCGGTCATGTTCATCTCGCTCGACTTGGGGGTTGCTCGTATCGTTGGTCTCTATACTGCCTACTCGGCACCATTGAAACTCTACGAGCCCCTCGGCGCAGGTGTATTTGGACAGCAGGGCCTGGGCAGCCGTGGTGATAATGTTTGCTTCGGAAAGGAGTGGTACCGTTTTCCAAGTTCTTACTTCCTCCCACGAGACATGCATGCCAAGTTCATCCGGTCCGAGTTCCGTGGTCTGTTGCCCGGAGAGTTCTCTGAAGCTCGGACAGGTTTCGGTTTCTGGAGCGGCACGTGGTTACCCCCGAGCGGCATGAACGATCGAAATGAAGAGGACATGGGGAAGTACGTGGACATCAGACAGTGCTCATTCCTCGTGGATACGCAGTATCCCGAGCATGAGGGCGCGCTGCCCCCGAACGAGCCGGACTACATCGCTGATACCGAGAACTGGGAGGTGGTCAAGTGTGAGCCGTTCTTGGACGCAGCAAGAACGCATCTCTTGGCGAGAGTGCTCTGGGTCCCCGACTCAAATCTCGTCCCAGAGAAATTCAGGCGGAAGTGGGGACGACATTGTCTACTGCGGAGAAAGAAACGAGCCGTTTGAGTATGGCGAGAGATACTAATCTAAAGTGCTGTAGTTAATTGAGCGATGCATATGGTCCCAAATTAGCAGGATGATACTGGACTCGGAATGGAATGCGCAATGATTTAATGCCCTTGTCACAATGTCCCTTCTTTCAGCTAATAACTTCACATATGGGAAAGCATCAGCTCGCTTCATTGATATCTCTACGACTCGCGCGCGAAGAACGGAGGCGCTCAAGCTAGCTCGATTTTATTAACTTATATCAAGGTACGTATGACTCCGCTAAAAATTGTCAACCCCTTCGAAGGTCAGTCACTCCTTTGAGTAAGTGATCAAGTATGTCCATCACCGTCGAGCCGATTGTGAATACTCCCTCTGCCGAGTGGAGCATGCCTCCATACAGTACTCCGGATTGTACGCCTAGCAAGATGTGTTTAGTAAGATACTGGTCAAGAACAACAACTCCGCTGCTGTGAGTTGCAGAATGTGGAACCATATTTGTATAACGTCCAAATTAGAAGGGTATAAGAAGGCTTATAAGCCATTGTGGAGGAGCATCCCTTAAGGTAACGCCAGCGTGCGAAGATAGTCAGGTCGCTCTTTGTCCGTCCGCGAGCAGGAAGAAAGCAAAAATCCGAATGGGCCAGGCGGTATGTCCCAAAACAACGCAAGTGTCCTACAGTGCATGAAGTTTCGAGTTTTTCGTCATACGTCGGAATCTCTTTCCAAATGGGATGAACACGGCCAGTCCAAGAATCGAGAAGCCAACAGTCAGAGCCATAAGCAGGAGAACCGGGGCGATATAGCCTGACTTGGCCGCCCAATTGTTGTAGTAGAAGATCATTCCGAACTACGCATATCCCATTACCAATCATTAACCAGGATCAAAACAAGTCATCCGGGCTAGGGGAGAAACTCACGCCGAAGGTGTTCTTGACGATGGTCGCCGCGATCATGATCTCGCCGGGCAGCGTCTTGTAGCTGTCGACGGCATAGCTGATGGCGATGGCGGGGATGCCAACGACCTGGACGCCAACGAGCGTGTAGCCGAGTACGACGATGGCCTCCCACGGCCACGCGCGCTGGTAACCGACGGCGACGACGACCATGCCGACGAGGTTGACGGCGACGTACGGGATCAGCGCAGGTAGGCGCATCTCGGCCTCTAGGACACCCCCGTTCTTGCGGGCGCGGCGCAGGGCCACGGCGTCGGACAGCGGGCCTGCCGTCGCGAGGGCCAGCGCGGCGCCGACCGCGAAGGCGAAGTTGACGTACCCGATCTGGTCCGCCGAGAACCCGTACGGCCCCAGCGGCGATCCGAACACCTGCGCCTGCGTCAGGTTCAGCGCCAGCAGCGAGTTCGCCGCGAACCCCATCGCCAGCGACGCCCACGCCACGATTGGGTAGAGGAACAGGATCCGCAGCGGCGACACCACGTCCCGCAGCACCGAGGCCCGGGTCGTGTGGAACCGCCCACCCGGCGGCAGGAGGCCGAACTGCGCGCGCGACGGTCCCCCGTTCGTGATGTGCGTGTGAGTCTTGTTCGTGGTCGTGGTCGCCCGCGCCTCGTTTTGCGCAGGCTGGTAGGCGCCCGCCGCAGACGCCTCGCCGCCTTCCGCTTTGCCTGCGTCGGCGGCTATGTTCACTTGAGTAGCGCCAGGGCTTGAGGGGAGATGAGTTCGTTCATACTTGGTCTCTGGGTGGGCGACCAGGAGGAAGATGAAACTTGCCTGGGTGCGTTATCAGTAAGAAGGCACAAGCAATTGAAATATGCCATTAATATCACGTACTGCTTGCAAGATTGCGCAAACCCAGAACTGTGAACGGAGTCAGTTCTCCGTGGGCCACACCCTTCATAGCAGGTATTGATGTTATACTTACAAACCACCTCCAAGATATCCGAGACGCGATGGCGCCGGAAATGATGGGGCCGATGAACAGCCCTATGAAATATGCCCAGCTATTATGAAGTATCAGCGTCTGAAAACTATTATGATTGAAGAAAAACCATCGACTCACAAGTACAGAGCCATGCTCCGCCCTCTCTGGTGGACAAACAGCATATCGGCGACCACCATGGGCATGATACTCTCGTTGGCGGCGGCGCCGATGCCGGAGACGACGCGGGCGCCGATGAAGCTGCCGTAGCCCGTGACGAGCCCCTGCCAGACGTTGGCGAGGACGCAGACGAGGCCGCAGACGAGAACGACGGGCCTGCGGCCCCAGATGTTGGCGGCGGGCACGATGACGAAGTTGGCGTAGCCCAGCGTGATGGCGGCGGCCCCGAACAGCATGTTGACCTCGGGCAGCGTCTTGTCGAACTCGAGCTCGAAGATCATCGTCATGGGCGCGATGGCCAGCGGCGTCATGATGCTCACGAACACGAACACGAACTGGTTCACGAGCACCGTCGCCTTCCATCCTGCGCCCCAGTTCAGCGGGTCGTCCCGGTTGTCCGTCGGCCGCGGGATCAGCACGAGCTCGCCCCCGCCGGCGGCGCCGCTTCCCTCGCCATCCTGGGCCTGGTTGTCGAAGATGATCTCCGTCCCCGGGATTACTTCTAGCGTGTCGCTAGCTGTCGCAGCCATTGTTACAGAGATCTTTAGTGTGCTAAGCTTAGGAGACTGACAGCGGGACCCTGCTACGCTTTGATTGTTGTTGGTGTCGATATCACTAGAAGTTGTTCGCTTAAACCAACGGAATATGGGTTAGTTTCGACAGATTGAGGGGAAAGTCCGTATCATCGACAGTCCTGCGTCATGAACGGGCGGGTCCTATTATATATGTTTGTCTAGACGAAGGGGCTGATCCGGGAGAACCCCTGACCGCTTACGGGGAGCCTATATTTAGGTTCGTAACTACAGCAGGCGTACCGTAGATGGCTAACTGGGCTTCCACGGATGACGCCGATTATTCGAGCGATGCTCGAGGAGGCGTTCATCCTGTCAAGTAGTTACAGGAGGAGCGAATTATAGAGTAATATGCCATCGTGGCTGCCATCGGACGTCCGAACTTCCATAGATGTCACTTTCCGGTGCCAAGCCCGATACTCTTTAGGGGACAAACGCCATGGAAGCCAACATCGAAGCTTGTATGCGAGAACAGAATCATCCGGGCCGTCAGCCTAATTCGACTCATCCAATCCATGCACCTCGCTCTCATCATGGTCGAATGTAACTTAGTTCATGGATGTGCGAGAATGTCAAATAGGAAAGAATGCATAGCTGCCTAATCATTACGGTAGCATACTTTTGCCCCTTCCGATATGTCGATCGCGTCCTCTTTCTACATCACAAGTTTACCAAGACGAAATTCCGAAAACTTTCGGTCCTTCTAATGTGACTTCCCGTTCAGATCCTTTCGATCCGCGTCTCTGGGAGCAGCCATGGAGGCTCTCAATGCCCTGTCTTGCAATACATGATGGGGCGGAGTATGGTGATCGCGGATAACCCATAGAAATTGTGAAGGGGTATTGGGCGCAGTAAGTACTATTTATCAAAGATCTAGTATCAATGCCCCCTGGGCAAGATGGCCGTCTTCGAGTATTCCCAATGACGAAGACCCTCGCCGCTCATCCACACACACTAGCTGTGGGTCTTCTTGAAATTTGTTCCTGGACGCCCGGCCATGACTGTAGCTCAGGTCCATACATATATGGCATTTTCTTTTACGAGCGCACTATGCTCAGGCTTCCCCGTAACCGGCCTCTTCGTCATCCTACGAAATGTGTAAGCTTTGATGGAGTTCAATGGCAGAACACGCCAGTGGGGCGACAAATGGGAGGAGGCTTAAATTTGATGACGCTTACTGTGCTTCCATGTTGGTCTGAACGGTGGTTGATCTATATTATCGATAACTCTGTCTTAGGCGCGTTGTAGAGAATAGATTGGAGTTGGGAATCCCTGGTATCAGTCTGAAACATGATCGAGATACCTATCCGCTCGAACTTCCCGGGATTGGAACTTGACCGCCCAAGGATGAGGAATTCAGCTTGGTTCCCCCAATAGTCAAAGAGACGCAGGAGCCACACTGTTATAGGCATTTCGGAATCTGAAAGTAACTTCGAGCGGTGCTCCTGTTCGAATCTCTCATGAGTGCTGGCGGTGACCCTATTCGCTGTCCTGACAGTACGGCCATCAAGAGTCTCCGCGAAGACGGCCTGACACGGAGCATCAAGCTCGACTGACATAGTCGTTAACCTGAAGTCTAGATTTCCTTCTTGCAGAGTTAAAAGCACTTTGCTGTCATCGTCTGCTACTTCCAAGCGAGCAGGCAGCAGCTGGCCTCGGAGCTCAATGCTTGGCAGACGAGAGGCACGGTTCGCTCCAGGAGTGTTATATGGTCGATCCAATCCCACCAACTCCACGCTCCATGCCACCTCCTCCCGGAACCTATAATGCACGGGCCCGTACACGGACGCCCAGCTCCAGGTCGGCGCGACGTCGAGCGGGACGCAGAGGACTCTGAGAGTCCTCCAAGTCAGACCCCACAGCGCGTCCCCCTTCCATACGCCATAGACGCACTCGTCCCCCAGATGCTCTCCCAGGACGTCGGCGACGCCCTGCACGGCCACCGGGCGGTCGCTATACTTGGTCAGGTTCCGGTTGCCGTAGTGCCGCACGACCTTCAACATCCAGAACTCGTACAACTCGGCCCGTGACGACGACCGCAGCAGGCACAGCCACAGGTTGTAGTCGTGATCGCCGCCGCCGCCGCCGCTTCCGGCGTCGTCCTTGGCGTCCACTACCCCCGGGTCCGCGTCCGGCGAGATGTCGGAGCTCTCGCAGTGGCACGCGGCGTTGCACTCCCATGACAGCTGATCCCGGCCGAAGGACAGATACCTTCTCGCGAGTAGGCGTTCCTGGTAGCACCAGCTTCGCGTCGATAGCATGTCCTCCCCGTACCCCAACTGATTTGGCATGCCGGGCATATCGCCCACCAGAGGCTTCCTGAAGTGAAGCGGGAGAAGCTCCCGAGAGCCTTTATTGCGCGGGATTTGTAAGGTGCCTCCAACCGACGGCGCTGGTCGGGGGCCGAGGAACCCCTCGGTGCACCCGGTAGACGCCGACGCGGCGATAACTACCTCGGCGCCGGTGTAGTACTCTGCCATCCTGGCGGCTTCCCTCGCCCAGTCATCCCCGTCGTCTTGGACGATGCAGAGCGAGTCGATCCAGAGGTACCGAATTCCCAGGTGCCGCGTCACGCGGATGGAGTCCTGAAACGTCCTGGGCACCGTCTCGATTGCGACGCCCCTCATGTGGTTAGCAATGTTGCTCTTCAATGTACATAGAGGCTGCGATGAACCCCAGCGGTGACTCAGGGCGGCATAAGGCGCTGCTAGTCCTCCGGGGCGCAAGAGGCGGGGATTTGGTTGCGAGACGTCGAGAACTAGCGTTGGCAGATGAGGTGTCTCTTCCAGGCGGCAGGGACGATGCAATTCACGACACGACTCGAGCCATGTCTTTGCGCAATTCAGAGTCTCCTCAGACCCCGCCGTCGGCGCCACGTGTCTTGCGAACCCGAATTGCGATACGGGATCTGTCGTACCTACATTCGCTACCATCAAAACCCCTGCCGGCCAAGCGGGATCGACGACTGCATCTTCTTACCGACTTCGTTGTAAAGCCGCACCTCAAAAACGCCCCTGTATTTCGACTTGAGCCACACGAGATCCCCAGAAACCCGGATGACGTCCGTCCGCGTGGCTACGGAGCACTGCCATATCGCGTAGCAGGCCAGGCAGCCGGCCTCTTCCCATCGGGACTGCTGCTCCGAGCCGTAGACCTCCGTGGGCGGTTGATCGTTCATGGGATACCGGCCGCAACCCGGGCATGGCATGTGGAGGCGTAGGCCAGCGTTTCCGAAGCTGGCGTCACCGTCTTCCTCGTATCGTGCCCCTTCCGATAGCCTCGCTTCGTCTGGTATCCATTTAGAAACAGTGTCGTTATCATCGATGCACACCGGCACATGTGCCTCCTTTCGGTTCTCTGCCATGGTATCATTCGCTCGATACCAAATCAGTAAGCCAGTGCGCATTCATAATACGACCCCATTTCCGGAAGGTGTGCGAATCGGTGTCAATGTAAGCTCACGTGACAGAATCAGCGGGCCACTTATAGAGGCCAGTTGAAAGTTGATTTCAGGTACGGTACCCAGGCCTGTACATCAGTTGAGGCCATAGAACGCCTAAGAATGTGCAAGACACTTGCCTACCATGCAGGGTATGAAGTATCATTTACCGGGAATAAAACGTATTGGAATTTGTTCCAACGTGGAAGGCATATCATTTTCTAATATTACCGCGTACTATCGACCCCAGATCCACTTGATCCTCGTGCGGTAAATGATGCATGGTAGAGGTGGTGCCGCGAAGCAAGATTTGCCTTGTGAGTTAATTAGGAATTAGCCTAGAGCTGGTCCCTGTTGCCACATCTCTTCACCCATGGAGCAGCAAGACGTTCTTGAGCTCGAAAAACCGTGGCCTATCGGCTTTCATGAAGAAAACACATGCACGCAGTCTCTATCCCCTTAAGCGCAATGCCTCCCCAGACACTGGGTTGAATGCGTGAGTCGGCTGTTCCTGGTGGGTTTGGTTTTCCCAAGCCCTATCCAGCCTCCCTCTGGTGATTCGCGGCGGTCCATATGGAAAACGCTCCAAAACAAAGAATCATGGGTATCGTTATCCCGCCAAGGCGCCCGTTTCGTTTATGCAGATGCTCATTTCTCCTTCTTCGCCTTCGCACCCTTGACCTTGGCGGTGCCACGGAGGGTCTTTTGTCGGTTCTTCCGCTGCTTTCCTGTTAGAAGGGGATTTGGTTAGTTGATATTGCCTCCTTTAATTCGGGGTTTTAAAACTACACGTACTCTGTTGTCGGGAAGCTCTCTCGTCCTTGGTCGCGAGGCCGACGCGAACCTACCTCAGTGTCAGCATTCCAATAAACAAGTTTAATAGTTCCTGGTCACGTACGAGACGATACTTGGGCTCGAACTTCTTCATGGCCTCGGGCGAATCGTAGACCAAGGCGAACCCCGTCGTCTTACCACCGCCGAACTGCGTCCTCAGACCGAAGACGTTGACCTGATCGGCGGTCGCCTTGTACAGACTCGAAAGCCTCTCGCGCAGGTCCTCCTTGGATATGCCCGCCTGGCCGGGGTGAAGGATGTCACTAGGGGAACGGTCAGTCGATCGCATGCGGCGCGAGCGGGTAGGACAGCACGTGCACTACCATTTGCTTCTATATCTTTGTTAGAAATTTGCGACAGTTTTTATTCAAGGGCGGGGAAACGAACTCGGCCAAGTAGAGGATTGCTGACGAACTTCCGCGTACGGAGTGTGACTTCGGCTGGGTTAGAGTCAGCATCTTGGAGGTTCGCGGCTTTGGAACCAATTCATGTTCACGTACTGCTCGCCATCTTCGCGATTCTTCTGTCGTATTGCGACAGTGTTGGCGATATCGTGGAAGTCGGGTATTTAGCAGGAAAGGGAATCGTCGTCGTCGTTCAGAAGGGTAATCTGGTACCTTACGTTAATTTCACGATCGCCAAGCTATACGCTTGAAGGTTTAACATTTGGAGGGTTTTTGTGCGTAAGCCTCGTTCTGTGTGGGGGTTGTGGCGGTGCATCTGATGGTGTAGTTATTTGCTCCATACTGTGCGATACTGTTCTGGAGCATCCATTAACTCGAGACTCAAGTATGCAAATATCGGCACTCAACTCTCCATATCCATCTTTCTACAATACTACACATGTAACACCGTGGATCAAATCCTGCACCAGCAGGACAGATTCTTGACCATTAGCTTGGCGTTCTTTGCCCATGATAGGTAAAGCAAGCATGAAGGTTAAGGGTGGACATCGTCTCAAATCACGTTGACTACAGTCACTACACCATTAAAAAATTGTCATGGCTACACGTATGCTTGTCTATTTGGAACGGGATTTCTATTTCCCAGGGAGCCTTGCGTCTCATGCTATGTCCAGGAGAGGGACCGTACTGTTATTCTTGTATGCCACCTCCGATGCCCTGGAACGAACCCATGCCTAAGCCGTCAACCGTCCTGATGTCCTAAGACGCAGGAATATGTATTGTCAGAGTAGCAATTACTCATTCGCACGGGCGTCGTTGTAGTAGTGGATCTACGGACGTTATTAGCGCTCGGGCATTTCGCGGCTCCACGGACATGCCGCAGTCACGAAGACTTACCGTCTGGTCAGCACAACCCGGCGGAGTCTGGTAGGCGTAGGCTCCGGTGTTGATGAACATGGCCTGCTTCTCGCACACGAGCCAGGCGGCGAGGTTCTGCCTCTTGATCTCGGGAGTGCTCCACGTGAGGGCGTCGCCCTGGAAGGCGAAGGTGCCGAAAGCGTTCTTGGTCGTGTTGAACCAGGTGGCCAGCTTCCGCTGCGTGAGGTCCGCGGGCCTCTCGACGTGCATGTACAGCGGGTCCGAGCCGGCGCCCGTGTTCATGACAAACTGCCCGTCGACCACGTTGCACTGGCTCGCCGTCCTGTGACTCTCGAGGATCGCGGTCCCCGGCGTGATTGGCGGGCTCGTCTGCACGTACTTGTGGAAGTTGGGCGCCGCAACCGCGCGAACCCAGTACCAGCCCGACTGCAGCGTCTCGCCAGGCCCGGATTGTCTGGCTGCGTGAGGCTCGCCCGGCGGGACCACGGCTGCTGTTGCTGCGGCCAGGACTGTGGCGAGTGTCGCGATGTTGAACAGCATCTTGGAAGCAGTGAGATCTAGCCTTTGATGTCGACTTTCCTTATTTCACGGCGCGTCGCAGAGAACCCCCTTCCAGATGGTAAGTTTGGGACGTACTTATTTGGGTCTGGACGACTGCGACGGCAGAAGCTAAGTATACCTGTCGCGGACTTAGGATGGCCTACGGGTTGTATACGGCTCTATTATAGCCGCTGCAACATAATGCAGTCGATTGCACTCATGGATTGTAAGCATTCTTATATATGGCGAGACACTGCGCTTCCACGGGGCGCAAATCCCCACGGTTGTTGTGACCCTCACCAATCAGATAACTCGCTGGAACTTGTGGCCGGAGGCAATAAGTGGGAAGATCCATTTGATTGTCACAATGGAAGGTAACGTCCGTGATGTTTCGGGAAAGTTTCTCGAAGGCAGTTTAAAACCGCAAAACAGCAGTGCGCCGTCGACCGTCTAATCCGACATCCCGGCAAGAAATATAAGTTTTTTAGGCTGATCTGGTAGTGGCCGCCCGGAACCCTATCTCAAATACGAGATGCTCAGGTCTCCGAAGCTCAAACGTTAGGGCGAAGTGTTCAACGGGCTTCGCGAAGCTATATCGGGTGAATGCAGAGCACCAGAGTGGCCGCTGCTGCAGCTCGTCGTTCGCATGTCTTTATTTATCTTGCGGTGCCACAAACGGGGATTGACAGCAGCACCTCTGGCAAAAGGGTATAGAAAGCTAAGTAACGTTGTCTGCCACCAGCCACCACAATCGATACAGGGCACAATACTCTTTGAAAGAATGAGTCGATACACAATTCATTTCTTTCCTCATTTGGTTGACGGTATCAATTCGCGTGCGAATAATCTAATTAGCGCTATACCAGTACAACTACTCTGGCAACGTTTTCCTGTGAAGAATCGCTTATACAAAGGCCAAGCTACGCGAGTTTCTGGGCCGTGAAGTAGAACAAGCATCGACCAATAATTATCCAAATACAGTACTGTGTGAGCATATTTGTCACCTTCACAGCATTTTTAGGCCCACACGGCCCCTCAGTATTCCCGCAGCCACAAAAAGAAGTTGTGAAGCTTTCGCATTCTTCACAGCATTTTTAGGCCCACACGGCCCCTTAGTATTCCCTCACCCACACGTTTTAAAACGGGGGAAAACAAAATTTAAAAAAATTCGATAAAAGAAATAAACGGATATATAAAGCGTAATAATACCGTAATTCGACTCCTACAAATGGTTATATAGGCGTTCCTTAAAGCGACTCGGGGCACGTGGTATTTCGAGTCTACCCTAGGGACCATTGGACCACTAAGTTTTTCCGAAAGACGATGCTCTAGAACAAGTAGCAAGGACATCTTAACTCCCAAGCCCCAGGAATACACGATATTCCCAAAACTCCAGGCTCGACGGTTACTCCTCTGAAAGACGACTTCGAGTCAAAGACTTATCGCGGGGAGCCGATGTCATGCATGTTAGCGGCTGAAGCGCTATGGCCTCCCTAGCCCTAGCGCTCGGAAGACGCTGTCGTTGACGTCATTAGTGGCTGAATGCGCTGAATCAGTGAAAGCAGCCAGTCTTGGTGACTTCAAAGCTCAACGAGCGCTTATCGTCACGCAGTGCACTCGACACAGCACGGGTCAATAACCAATAAGCCTCATGAAAGCCGTGACATGGAAGTTTCGTTCCGTAACAGGCTATCTGACACGTTCCATTGCTGGTGTTTCGGGAAATGTGTATTGCACAGTTCCTGCAACAAGCATTCTTCGCCGGGCCCTCGGAACGTATAAATCAGTTGTGCAGTTCAACTTATCCCCAGATTATCAAGCCATGAAGCGTGCTGCATCACCATCGAAAGGGACGCCTAGAGCTAAAAAGCCCCGGCCTAAAGTTCCCGAGTATCACTTGACTCCCTCATTGCGAGATGAGTCTGGAGAGATCGTTTGGCCAGCGCCTAGGGTGCAGATCGAGCGTGCTAGAAAATTTATTTTAGAATGGTTTGTCAAATAACGATAATCTCTATGTACGGTTGAGAGGATCAACTAATGCCTAGAATTAGCGTGGCGGCGCAGAAGAAGACACTGATTGTGCCTGATAAGGATGCCGACGGTTTGACTTCCGGGGCGATCCTGCGGAAGACGTTAGTCTTGCTCGGGCTGCCACAGGACTTGATATCGGCGCATCTGCTTCAAAGAGGGGGCGACATACACGGAGATGTTGAGCGCAAGGCGATGGCCGCCCATGAGCCCACCTATATCTTCGTCCTCGATCAAGGGTCGCGCAGATCACCCCCTGTCATCGATGCTCCCCATAAGGCTCTGGTGATCGATCACCACTGGGCATTGGATGATGATTTCCCAGAGGGCTCGGAGCACGTCACGGCTTGCAACTCTCCGCCTGTTGCGACAAGCTCTCTTCTGACGTACTACATATGTTCTGAGCTGCACGAGCAGGTTGCAAGCAGTTGCGACTGGCTATGTGCTATGGGGACACATGGTGACCTGGGAAATACGCTGAAATGGGAACCCCCTTTTCCAGACATGAAGGCAACCTTTAAGACATACACGAAGAAAGCTATCAACGACGCAGTATCTCTCATCAATGCGCCCCGACGGACAGCTTCATACGGCGTTCCAGCCGCCTGGGCTGCGCTGCTTTCGGCTTCATCACCAGGAGACCTTCTCAAGAACCGGGACTTACTAGCCGCTAGAGCGGAGGTCAACGCTGAAGTCGAGCGGTGCACGCACACCGCGCCGAAGTTTTCGGCCGATGCGAAGATCGCCGTCTTCAGGATAAGCTCCGCCGCCCAGGTGCACCCCGTAATCGCGACGCGATGGGCCGGACATCTGCAGTCGCCGAAGCTCGAGGTCGTCCTCGTGGCCAACGAGGGTTACATCCCGGGCATGGTAAACTTCTCCTGCCGGGTACCGAGGAGCGCAAGGGCCCGAGACAATCCCCCCAACCTCATCGAGGTGCTGAAGGGGGTCGCGGACAAGGCGCCCGATCCGACGCTTCGGGCGCGGCTGGGTGAGTCGTTCGCCAGGGGACACAAGGAGGCTAGCGGCGGTATTGTGCCTAAGGAGGAGTTCGAAGAACTGATGGCGATTCTGGAAGTCGGCAAGAAACCGGAGGGCAACAGCCCGAAGAAAGCCAAGGCAGCAGGACCAAAACAATCGAATACCCTGATGAACTACTTTAACAAAAAGAACGCTGACAAGACATAGATATTCTATGAGTTGTCCAGGTTGATAATACCTATAATGGTGTACATCTTCGGTGCCAGTCTCTAATTTTGGCTTCCGAACCTGCCCGCCTTGCCAGTCACTAGGCGCTACTGTCGCTGCCATAATCCCATCCTACGAAATCTATTCCGGGAGCCTGAGCAGTCTACGTCCAAGCGGAAAATCCTTTCGCGCTTCCCTCTCCTTTTATGTAAAAATCCAGCCACTGAATAGCCTGGAGGAACGCCTGCTCCTTGGCGAACTTGTTGTACTTTTTGTCGTGTATGTGACGGACGGCAAACCCGTGCGGGACGTCGGAAAAGAGAGTTGTCTGAAACGGCACCTTGGCTTCTGTCAACATCATCTCGATCTTCTGCCGCTGAAGCCGATTAACGTAGCCGTCTCCACCTATATCGCCGGTTAATTTACCCGTTCTCGGATTAGGTCTACGCCAAGGACCCGACTTACCAGCAAAGGCGATACTGACGGGCCTTTCGATGCTCAATATGTCTTCCTCCTCCACCCAGGTCGGATGCGCCATGAACCCGGCGCGGAGGTAGCCGGACCGCAGGAACCGCGAGAGGTACTTGTTGCCGATGGAGTACCCGACGCCGGCGATCGCCCTGCACCCGGATCCCTGCATCTCGCGCAGCACCGCGCGGACGACGGGCCCGACGTCCGAGGGCAGGTGGTTCCGGAACCAGGCTGTCTGGCTCCAGTTCCTCGGGCGGTCCAGGGGAACGGCGTCGCCGCGGAACAGGTCCGGCATCACGACGAAGTACCCATTCGCCGCGAAGCTGTCCGCGAGCAGTTTGTTGTTCTCGAACGTGATGCCCATCGCGTCCGTGAAGAGCAGGATCGCGTCCTCCATGGACTCGCCGGGGGGTTTGGAGAAGTACGTCTGGACTGATGGTTCGCTCGTGTTAGGAACTGGACTCCGCGACTTCGAGTAATGCTAGGAAGCGGAATGTCTTCTTACTTCCATCGATGGTACGGGTTAGACCGACCGGTCGCCCACCGTGTAAGGTCCCTCGGGTGCAAGCGTATGATAGCGGCTGGAAGTTGTTCATTGGACTCGTTAAATATGTTTATCCAGGTGATCAATTGGAGATCGGATTAGGGTTGTGGCTGCACATAAAGGGTAAAAATGGAGTCGTGACTTCTCAATATGCTGAACTTGGGTTGGAAGCTAGGTAATACGTCTGAAAGGAAGTAAGCCCTTCAGACATGGTCTCTAGGGTAAGCCGTCTAGTGCAGCTACAAACGCCAATCACTTATGTACAAACGGGAAGGGAGTTATATATAAAGTTAGAAGATGTGCTAACGGCCTTTTGGGGTCAAAACAGGAACTCGATTTGCGTTTCTGTACTATATCACCCGCCAAATTCAGTTTAAAAGCCACACCAATGAGTCAGGTACTGAATAGTTTATAAGCAAGCAGAAACGACGTAAAATAGGCTTCTTTGGCTTGGAAAGCTGACGGCTAATTCAGGTATAAAAATTCAGAATATTCCAAGCGCGATTCTCGAAAAATCGATAGCTCCCGGCGTTCGTCACCGTGGTAATGTACCGTCCCCTTCATCGCGACGCAAACATTGACTGAGCTGTGATACAGCGTATTGGCACTATGTTTCTCAACACGCAACAGTATAAGAAGTGACCGACCCGAAGTCCGCGTCTACGAGAATTATCCCATGAAAGGAGACAACAGGCTTCTGTGCAGGGAAAATCCTCTCTTGGTACGTACTCCATCATGGATGCATGCTGAAGCAAAACGGAAAGATGAGATGCTTCCTACGGCAATTATTGGCCACTAGGAGCCCACTGCCCTTTCCCTCTTCACGGATTCGGGCTTCCGGGTTTGGGACGTCACTGCGTAATATTCCGAAATTTGTTGAGCCCGAGCCTAATGAATACATGCAGCCTTGGATTTTCTCTTTATCTTTTGCACCTATAACGTTATGGCCATATTTGAGGCAAAAATTTATTTATTATCTCTCGACGACGAATGTCGTTGCCGTCCTCGCAGGCGTAAGACGAGGCATCGTCTCCTTGTCCATAGGCTAGATGCTATAATAAATTGTGTTCTTCTGCAGTTAGTTGGCCTTCCGGGAAACAGTAGACTGCATATCTTTAGCAAGGATATCTTCAGCACATCACCAACACAAAGTCTTAAGTAGCGAATAGGGATAAATGCAATCCAACTAAGATCAAGCGGGTCGAGCATGGGCCCCTGCCGAAATATATATCGAACCGTATTATAACCGCTTCAAGAGTCTTCCGTCATGATTTCGCTAGAAAATCAATCAGCGGATATGTCATCCCTCCTTTTAGACAGCCACTAGGGAAACGCGGATGAGACGTAGCAATAGCTGACTGCTTCCACCACGTATATTTGCTTGTTCGTAAAATGGGAAATGCGGACCGCTGTTCTAAGTCATACCCCGGGCAGGGCCTCCGTAACCATTTTCCGCAATCAGCAGGTTCTGTAGATGCTAAACGGGTGATCTGCTGGGCCCTATTTACCCTGATGCCCGCTTTCAACAATTCACATTGTGATAACCTGGTTTTGTCCCCACGCTGCCCCCGCTTCCATAGAGGAACCCTGATAGACCCGTTGCTTTCCACTGGTTACGTTCGATTAACCAACGTCAGCTGCTTTGTGTTCTTTGTCTTCACTCTTCTTGTCGGTACAGTTGCTCTTTCGGCTCGGTGCCGGTCGACCTTCACGAGGAGTGATTAAGACCACCTCGCTAGTGAATGCTACCTGGAATAGAAACATCACACCCATTAATGCGAGAGCGCCCACCGTGCCACACAGCGAAACTGCTGCCGATATGGAGTAGACTACTTGAGGCCAAATGTGCGTGTTCGACCAAGCGGGCCACTGACCGAAGAACTTCGCAGTCAAGCGCCATCCAGTCATGCCAACCCAATACCCCTCAACAAGCTGTAGTGACCCCAAGATAATGCAAGCGAAAAGAAGTGCGGCTTTCCGAGGTCGTGAAGTAATATGAGGGACGAGCCACCGTGACAAGAAAGGTGGTGGCACATTCATGCTGTTGGTTTCGGCTCTGCACTTGCACCGTTGCGGGGCGTCTTGGGGACGAGAACAATTAACGCGGCCCACCAGGCGAATATCATGGCGCCAACAGCCCAAAAGAGCGGTCGCGATGCGTATTCCATGACATGCATATCGAGCTCGTCATAACTATGAGGATAGGGATGTATATGGGGACGACCTCGAATTATTGGAACGGACATGTTCGAATTTTCGGTTTTATAGGATGTAGGTGATAAAGTCGCTTATGCAGAGAAGAAATCAGCTAAAAGCCAGAAGATGAAGGGGATATCGCAGGCTGCCCAGCTGAGATATTCCACCCTATTTTCGTAGTTGGTTGGATTCGGCCCGTAAAAGACACGTCTGGGATATCCGGAACGACGAAGTTGCATGGCAGCTCGGCCTACCTCAGTAAGCGGCCTTGCGGATGTTGAAATGCAACCACATATAGCCAATCATATATAGCCAACCACATATAGCCAACTACATATAGCCAACCTGTCAGAGAAAATGGTGAAGTACAGAGTGAAAGGCAGAAGAAGCAGCCTAGCTAGTGGTTCGTAGTATAGGTAGTAAAATAGATAGCCATTAACGCCTGCCTTTCCCTAACTACTCGGGGCGAAGCCCCCTTATATATACACAAACCGGGCCCTCGCCGGTGGGGCGCTGGGCCCTAGAAAGGGGGTCGGACCTTGGCACCTAACAGAATTACCCCTCTTACCGTGCTCCTATCCTTAGAAATACCGCTAGGACCGCGCTGTAAGTTCGAAAAAAGAACTTCGGTCAGCCGCGGTAACCTTTAAAAGTGAAAGTATCGTAAATAAAATTCAGAAAAGACGTAAAGCAAGGTAAGTTGCATCCTTAAGTACCAAATAATCGGATACGGGCTCGTTTTTAAACCCTGCGTTTTTTAAAATCAACTCTTTTATTTCGTTTCTTTCCATTTTCCCATATTACTACCATTATTATTACCATTATTATTAGTAACAATGCAGTAATAATAATAATAATAATAACAATAATAATAATAACAATAACAATAACAATAATAATAACAATAACAACAGTAGTATTATATTTTTCCGTGCCGTACCGTATTGCCGCTATTTCGATAATTTATACCATTAAACTTCCGGGCCTACGTCTATATACGTAAACGATTAATATACGTATATCTTTTGCTTTTACCCCGAAAAAAAGTTACCGCTATTTAGCTAAAGCTCCGAAAGTATAACTGCTAACGCATATTTCCAGCGGCTTCAAATAAGTATAGCTATTATAAGGTCCAAGGCAAGCTTTATATTGCTATAAGTTATTTTTTGTGGCCGGTTAAGCCAGCCCGTCGGTACCTTTATTAACCTATAGCGATAACTTATTAACGTTTTGAAAGCGCGTATTATTAGCTTTATTACGGTAATAACCGCCAACCTTGATGCTTCCGGCGTAAAAAACTCGTTACCTATAACCTCGTTATAAGTTCGCTGTTAATAAAATACAGCAAACTGTAAAAGCAGCCCAGGTAGCCGTAAAAAAAGCCCTTTAGGGTAAAAAGGCCGCCGCCGCTATACCTGTTACCAAAAAGGTAAAAGCCGATACCGCCGCCACCGCCGAGCGGCAGGAAAACAAGCGTTTCGCTGTTAAACGCCTGGCCGCGGCTGCCGAAAAGATTGCCAAGGCCGTCGACAATGCCGTCGACTACGCTGCCGAGCTCGTAACTAAATAAAAGTAAACCGCTAACGCTTTCGAAGGTATCTAAAAAAAACTGGCTACCTTTTAAAAGCTTTATTACAAGGTCGTACGTATTTTTCCCGTATTCCATATATAATTCGGGGATGTTTCGTTATTAATATATCGTTACTTAAAATGCTAACGTTTTATAAGTACCTTTTCGCAAAAGTTCGACCTTTCCGCTTGAAAATAAGGAGGACGAAAAGGTTACGGAAAAATAAGGGAGTAGTCGTTATTAGGTTACCGCTTATTTTATTATGGGGTTTTATTTCTTTTATTTTTTATTTTATTTTAAATTTTTTTTTTTAAATACCCGGCCGGAATGCCGCCGGAATTTCGTTAATAACTGGTAACTTATTGCCCGGATAAATCCAATAAACGTTTTTGTTTTGCTTTATCCCTAAGCTTTCGTCGTTTCTTTTCGTATTTTTGCTTAATACCTTTACTTACGTTATCCGTCGGTTTTTAAAAGTCGTTATTATTACTATATCCCTTTTACCGTATTAAGTATTATTTATTATGGCCGTACCTTTTATAATTAAGTATTTTATTTATCTTATATACGTTAATTTTTTCCGGTTTTACCTTTTGCCTTGCCGGCAGCTTACCGTCTTTGCCGTAGAACAGTTCTAAAAACCTTACTGGAAACGTATTATAAATTTTATATCGGTCCGGAAGCTTTAATTTATAAGCTATATTATAATAGCTTATTATTTTCTTTATTTCTAAAGATTTTAAATATTTATTTGCAAGCTTTTTATAAGACCGCCTTTAATTAATGTTTTTTATAAATAGGAAAATTAATTACCTTACTTTAAATAATTACTATAAACGTTTTATGTTATATTATTTGGCGTACCGTTTATTTTTTTTTAATAAACGGGTTACTTTTTTTTTGTTTATTTATAACCTTTCCGCTTTTTCCGACGCCCTTATTACGTTAGCTTTTGCCGATTCCCTTTTAAAATTAAAAAAACCGCGCGAATAATAATTATAAAGTACGTAAACCGGCATTTACTTACAAGCTAAATATATTAATATATTATATGCCTATTCCGTTAATAAAAACTTTTCGGCCTAATCGTTTTATTCATGGTTGTAAAAAATTCGCAAATAATATTCCAAGTTTTAATTTTATCTTTCTATTTAACCGTCTGTTTACGGATAAAATATTATACTTAACCGTTTTTAAATTACTAAGTAATAACATAAAATCGCTTAAAAATAATTAATAAATAAAAAACCTTTATTTAATATAATATCCCCAAAAAAGCCGAAACATAAAAAAATATAAACGAAAAATAAATTTATTAATCCGTTTACTATAAGGCCTTTAATTGTTAAAATATATAAAACGTATTTAAAAAATCGGTTTATTATTACGAAAACGTTATCGTATCGTTTTTTTACCCAAAACCATAAATCCGGAAAATCGGTAATAAAATTTACTAAAAGTTTTTAAAAAAAGGTCGTTAATATTAAAAAAAAAAGCCAGCTTTCTGTAAAATAAGTAATACCTTATTTTCGAACCCTGGCATACCGCATACGTAATTACGTATCTTTTTACATCCTTTTTTATATTTTCCTAAAAGTAACTCGTATTTAACCGCTTTAATATTTTCGTAATACCTTAGTACCTAACTGTTAAATTGTTATAGGTATTCCGTATTTACTTTTCCCCATAACGGATAATTATTAAATACGTAAACCCGGTTTTTAAACTGCAATAAAAAATCCGTACTTAATTGCTACGTATTAAATCCCGCAATTTTTTTGCTGTAACGTTATTTTTAAGCTAACGACTTTACGAATTCGTTTACTTGCTAAGCCGTTCGTATAGATTTTAATATAAGCTCCTTAAGCTTATTTTAATCCTTTAATTTTACCAGTACCAATATATATTCTTTTTTCTAAGCCGTTATTAAAAAACCGCTAAAGTATTGGTACTTCGGAATCTTTACTGCCCTAACGCTTATTATTACGGGCCCTTCCGATATCGGCTTAAACTTCTCCAAGAATTAAGGTAAAATTTGTTTGCTAACCTGTTACTTTACAATAACGTCCTTTAAATCTAGTCGTTTTAACAGGCCGTCCGCCGGGTTCTAACGTCTTTTTTTATAATAAATTTCGAAATCGAAGTTAACCAATTATTTTAACCATTTTACCTATTTTACAATTGGTTTGAACTTAAATATTAGGTATTTATGGTTTAAATAGTCCGTAATTACCTAAATAATATATTATATATAAGATAAATAATGTTTTTATTATTTAAAGGAATAAGTAATCACTAACCTCGGACCCCACCTAATGCATGACCCTAGCAATGCATAGGCAAAACACATACAAATTGATAGTAACCTACACATTCAGAAGTCGTTTAACAACGCAACAACGTATTTCATAATAAAATGAAACTATCTAGGCTATTTAGAATTGCGCTGCCGTTTCTTAGCAGGTTACTTTTCAATATAACTGTCAATTATAACCTAATCGCCAGCTTCTATAGGCTTTAAACGTTTAATTGCTTTGTCTTTAGCCGACTTAATGTTTGTTAAATTCGCAAAAATCTTATTCGGCTGCTTAATAACTGTTTAGCGTTTAGGACGTTCGTATTTTTCGAGTTTCGCTCGCAGGTTGCGATTTTCGTAGCGAAGCGTTATATTTTCGGTGTTAAGATCGTCAAATCCTTTAGCCGCTTTAGTTACTACGCCCCGTACATCGCGAAATGCCTTCGCATAGTTGCGTACGGCCGTTCGCATGCTTTTCCGTAGTTCCTTAGCCCTGTAAGGAATATGGAGGATTTCGTTACGAGTTGTAATCACTTTTTCCGGGGGTGTTTTCGGCTTAGGGGCCGGCTGGGGTACTATTTCGGGGTTTTTTAATATCACTTTGGGCTTAAGAGGAAGTATACCGGTATAACGCCATCCAGCTTTGATGCTTTTATCGGTAAAGGCGATTTTTGCGGCCTTACGATATACTTTTAACATGCGGTGTTTATATTATAAGGTAATCGCGAGGATTCCGCCGGCTTTACGCAGCGCCTTGCGATATTCCTTTTTGAAAACGGAAAAGACGGAAACGTTAAGTAACTAAAGCTTAATATTTGAATAAAATAACAAATATACAAAAACGACTTTGTTCTTTATATATTTCCATATAAAAGCAAGAGATACATAAATAATATAGTTATTTAAGATAAATAATTGCTATTTATAATAAAAACGCGGCTTAATTTCGGGAAAAAAATGGATTTTAATTATTTTAACGTAACAGCGTTATTAATCTACCCTTTCGGAATTGATATATATTTAGCTTTTTCGATATCGTCGGGAAACCATTACTTTTATACGGTAAAGCTATTAAAGATATATACGGCCGTACCTTTTCCGTATATAAAGCCGATATACTCGATAATAAAGACCTATAACGTTACTCCCAACTTTCCAAGTTTCGTACGGGTTATTTCCGAACTTTTTACGACCGTTTTATCGGCTTTTTTCCCCTTTTAAACGCCCGTTTTATCCATATTATACTCGTTCGCAGGTTAGATGTTATATTTAGCTCGGATTTGGGTTATAAGGGGGAAGAATTCGTAAACTTCGTTGCGGTCGCGTATTTCGAAGCGTTCCCGAAGCATAACTCGTCCTTTTTTCGTATGTATCTTGTCGTGGCGTCCGATAAAGCGATTAATCTAGTGCTTCCCAATGGCTCTTTCCGGGCCTAATAAGGCTTCGGCCATTTGAAGGACCTGTTTCTTCGTTAGGGCGCGACTGCATACTTTTTCAAGTAATATCCAGTTAACGAGCTTCTGCTTTTCCGCGTCCGAAAGCTTGCGCGCGTTACTTTGGGTTTTGGAATGCGATTTGGTGCTATGGATGCGGCGCGACAGGATTGACTGAGGTATTTCGAATTCCCCGTTAGCTAAGGTTTCAAAACTATCTTCCGAAACAAAATTCTTAACGTCTCGTATTTTACGCTTACGATTTAAATTAATCATCTTTACCCGAAATTAATTAATTAAAGGGTTGTTAAGATATCGCAGAGTGAAAGTGACAGGGGTGGTTGTTGTTGTTGATAAATGTCTTACGCATTGCTAGGGTTATGCATTAGGTGGGGTCCGAGGTTAGCAGCTTAACATTTAAAATATAATAACGTAATTCCGCTTTTTTTAACTTTCGAAATATAAACGCTATTAAATGCCAACGGTCGCCATGCAATTGCGAAAGTACAACCCCGATAATAAAATCCGAAACGTTTATTTCTAGTTTAATAAGTAACCGTAGATCGAAATGGCGAAATAACGGCGCATTCGTAAAAAATATTTTTAATTTCCGAAATGTTAACAAGCTATTACCTTCCAACTTAATTTTAAGCTATTAAAAGCTTTTAAGGAAATCCGTTAAAAGGGTTATTATTTTTAAATACCCTTTAATAAACCTTTTATAAAACCTTACGAAGCTTAAAAAAACCTGGATATCGTAAACGCTATTAGGTTCCTGCTATTCTTAAATCGCCTTAACTTTTTTCGGATTTATACTAATATCTTTTAAGTTAATAACGAAGCCCAAAAATGTTACTTTTTTCGTATAAAAAACGTATTTATCCGGGTTTACGTAAAGCTTTTACTACTGCAAACGTTCAAATATATTACGGATATATTATTAATACTCGGTTTTATTCTTTAAATAAATAAGGATATCGTTTAAATATACGATACAAATAATATATACCAGCTTTACTAACGTTTTATTAATATAATTCTGGAAAAAGGCCGGGGCGTTAACGAATCCGAACGGCATTATTAAGTATTCAAAATAGCCATATTTCGTACAGAAAACCGTCTTCCATTCGTTTTTTTTCTTAATATACAGTCGATAGCACGTATTTTTTAGGTTTAATTTGGTATATATTACCGCCTTCGAAAGTTTATCCAGTATTTTATTAATTAATAATAATACCGTCCTATTCTTGCGGGTAATTTTATTAAGCCTCCGGTAATCTATACATAATTGCAACTTGCTTTTTGGTTTCGGGAGGAAAAAAATAAGCGCCTTTATTAGGTTACGGAAAGGTCGAATTTATTTTTTTGCTAGGGCTTACTTAATATATTTTCGTAATACCTTTTATTCTTTTTTTAAAAAGGGGTATATTAACTTTTAAGGAAATATTTTCCTTTTTTCGAGGTCGATACAGTACTTTATGTAATAATATTAAGGTAATACTTTTATTAGCGATACGTCGAATACGTTTCGGTAATCCTGGTACTTAAAGAAAAGTATTACTATACGGCTATTATCTTCCGGCGTTTGCTTCGTACGTACGTTTACGTCGGCCTTTCGTTTTTCGGGGATATGCTTTAAATTTAGTACGTTTGCCAGTATTAAGGTTATTATGTTCTTTAATTCTTTTACTGCCTTACATATCTTTTTTTTTGGTAATCGTTAAAATAAAATCCTTATCCTTAAGTTTAAAATGTTATAACTTTTTCCTAAAATTTAAGTCCGGATTAACAACGTTACCTTAAGACAAACCTAAGATTATATCGTAACCTTAAAAATCCTTTAAAATATAAATGCTGCCGTATACCGGTTGCGTTTTCCCTTAATCGTCCGTTATTTTAAATACCATATTCGTTTTCCTTAACAACGTTTTTTTTGCGAAAATGCCGCTTATGATTATACCACTTTTTAGGCCCTAAACCATTAATTCGAGTAACAATTTTTTCCGTACTAAGTTGTAATTATTACCCCTGCTTATTAAGCTTTCATATTTAACTTACTTTTTTCCTATTCGAAATTTTATTATTACTTCAAATTTAGGCCGAAGAATTAAACCTTTTTATTTTATAATCTAGGTTTCCCGTATTCCGAACGATACGTCGTTCGACTTAATAGCAAGGTTTTTAGTTTCGCTTTATAAGTATCCCCGGGCTTCATATCCGAACTTTCTATACCGAAGGCATTTTATTTCGAAACAGTCGGGTTTTAAGTAAATTTTTTTTCCTATAATAATAACATCAGTAAGGCCTCGTAAACCTTTTACGTTATTCCAGGTAATTCGATATAGGCTCCGTATTAGCTTTCTTTTTAATACTAAAGGTAGGACTAATGGATTCTATCTGCCGGCGATTCTCCGGGATAAGGCCGGTTTGGTTTTGGCCGTAAGCCGGTATTACTCCTTTAATTTTTTTACCGCCCCCTTTTTTTTTGTTAAGTTCGTTTAAAGCAAAATAGCCAAAATTAATTCCGCCCGTTATGCTTTCGTTATTAATTTACGTTTGGTATCCGGTATACCGCCCTTAATAATTTTGCTTCATAATTTAGGAATAAGCTTAATTAATAATTATATTACCCGTATACTTTTTAAAGGGTCGTCGGGGTTTTCGGCTTTTACCGTTTCGTATCGGTTTAAGAAAGCTGTAAATCTTTTTTTTGGTCGTTATTATAATTTCTTTAACTAAAATTAAGCGGTAAACTTACGGATTCCTTCGTTTTCGAAGCCATTTTTTAATTAAGTTTCGAATTTTTATTACATTAACGTTATAAAGTTATTACCTTTTTTTAACGTTAAGAACTTTAACTACCGTTTAGCGTATAAGTTTTCGAAGTAAGTATTAACGTATATTATTTTCGTAACGTCCGAGGCGAAATTTTCTGCTAGTAGCATAAAGTAAGTTTTTAAGTTAATGAAAAATTTCGCCAGTTCAGTTCGGGAAAATCTTTTATACTGCAAGGTAAGTAACGATATTTTAAAATAGCTTTTATTGCAGTTTCGTTTTCCGGGTTTATCGTAATTTGTTACGTTAGCTTAATTTAATTTAAAGGGTAAAGCTTTTTCTTTTTCTAAGGTTGTTAAATATTATCGTTTTTTCTGTAACCTTTGTTACTTTTTTTCTTTTTGGATTTTGCGGTCTAACTTCTTTTTTAATAATAACGTAATAACCTTAAAAACCTGGTCCAAAACCGACGGCTCGGAAGGCGTTCTTATTCCCATAATCTGGAACTTTTCGAACTGGCTAACTGTTACCCGCAAAAATGCCGCCTTGCTTTTTCCGTTTGTTATTATTCGTCGTAATAAGTTCGTCGTATTAGTAAGTTGGTTGCTGTTAACTATTCTCTATCTAACGGTCCGTACGGGTAAGTAAAGGCGTTAATATACCAGAGAAAATAGTAAAGTACAGAATGAAAGGTAAAAAAAGCAGCCTAGCTAGTGGTTCGTAGTATAGGTAATAAAATAAATAACCATTAACGTCTGCCTTTCTCTAACTACTCGGGGCGAAGCCCCCCTATATATACACAAATCGGGCCCTCGCCGGTGGGGCGCTGGGCCCTAGAAAGGGGGTCGGACCTTAGCACCTGACACAACTACATATAGCCAACCACAAATAGCCAGCCACATATAGCCAAACACAAATAGCCCACCACATATAGCCAACCATATATAGCTAAATAAGCTCGAACCAACAACGATTCGAGCGCCCACCTTTTGGAGTCTAACATGCGGACCCCGGTTAGCGCGGAACATTAGGTCACCCGTATAAGACAGTGCCAAGAATTGCCGGGTCGCGGCTCCTTTTCGAAAACGATCCCTGACGCTTTCGATCTCTGGCTATATTCAACTCAGTCACATTAATGCTGTATGGCCGACCTATATGATATTGCAGGGCCAGGGAGAAAACGTATCAACAAAGTTTAAGGATGCTTAAAGTGTGAACGATACCCCGCCACAGTAAATAAGATCTGGTAGCTAGAGGGCCTGTATACGTAGAGAGCTATGTGCTATATAAGAGCGGCGATCGTCGTTTAAGATATTACATATAAGCGCAATTTAGAACGCATGGAGGTAAAACTGCGACCAGTCCAATGTATAGGAGCACGTGTTGTTCTGTTGCGATACCATTCGTACTTAGGCCTCCTTTTGCAATAAAACAAGGGTTGTACTGCACCTTCGGATGGCCGTTATATGTTAACCTTTAAAACGTTAGCCGATGCTTGCAGACAGACCAGGATTTCATACTCCCGAGTTGATTGAAGGCGGGAAGCGAAGAGTTTACCCGGAAGGGCGCGCTTTACTCGATATCCTGGGCAATGAACGGTTAGTGTCAGATATATGGGACATCAGATGTGTTGTATTGGATGACTAGCTGCAGACGCTCTAAAACGCGCACTCCTCTTTTTATGGAGTCTAGTCACGGAACCTATATGTTCCGATCAAAGGGAGCTTTTCCGTAAATAGGGTGCTAGCGCACCCCCTGCTAGCTGACACACCCCCTTAACGCCTTGACGCAGTCACGGCGTTAATCACTTCATTTCTTTACCTTTTAAAGCCGCAGCTTTCCATTTTACCTCTCCTCCAGCGATTGTATCCTTTTAATCGGCTAATTCCTCCTTTGAAATTATTTGCAGGTTATTCTTTCGCCGATCGAGAGCTTCCGTAATATCCATTAATCCTAATTACTTTTTAAAATGCTTAAAGGGCTCGCGTATTAGGGCCTTGGTTAGCCTATTAGTTAGCATATCGCCCGTAAATTAAAATCCACTTTAATTATATCCTTTTTTACGGCTTTTCGTAATTAATAATTATATATATTTATATACCGTAATTTCGTTTGTAATAAAGCAACGTAAGTATTAATAAATAGTATTGTTTATTAATTATCGTATTATATATTTAATAATTTAACATTTAAAATAATTTTAAAAGTTTTAATTAATTTAAAATTAAATAATGTTTTTTTGTAACCTGTATACAGAATAATAATTTTGCTTTTTTTATAAAAATAGTTACTGTATTTTACTTATTTGCTTATGATTTTATTACTTTTTTAAATAACTTTATAATATAAATATAATTTTTTTTTCGATAAATCGTATTATCCGTAAAAAAGGTATCGCTTTAAGTATTTAACGAATCTTTACCCCCGAATTATAACGCTAACGTTTTAATTCCGATTAGGTATAATATAATTCGATCGGCCGTTTTATAATATACGTTATTAAGGTTTAAGTTAAATCGGTTAAATCGGTATATTATAAAGGTTATATTAGGTTACGTATTAATGGTTACGTATAAAATAATATCGGTTTTCTTTTAATATCTATTAACGGAATTTAAATAGGCCAAATTAAAATTCGGCAATAATTTTACGTTCGTTATTAACGTATTTAGAAAGTTATTTAAAAAAAGTTTTAAGATTAAGTTAATTAGCTTATTTATAAAATTTAATTAAAAAATTATAATTTTTTTTGCTTTATTTTTAATTATTTCGATACCGAGGAATTATTGTAAGTTTTTACTTTTTATAAAGGTATACCGTTTTCGTATTTATTAAATTAACTAATCGACGGAATTTTAATTTTTTTTATAATATATTATAATAGTATCGTTTATAAAGAAAAAATAAATACCTTCTAACGAATAAAACAATAAAGTTCGTAAAAAACTAGACGAAATTTTAATTCTATAAATATTTTAGTAAAAAGTTTCTACCATAAAAAAAGTAATTCCCTTAATTTAAATAATATTCTTTTTATTAAATCTTTTTTATTATGTTACGAATAACTTAAAGGCATTTTTAAATATATTTTGTAAGGTAAATTAACGTTAACGAAAACGTTTATAACGTTATATTGCTTAAGTTTTAAGTTAAACCTAACCATAATAACGATTAAAGTTCGAAACGATTTTTTAATTAATATAAATACGTATGTATTATTATAAACGTTTTTAATTTATTAATCGTCCCGTAAAACGAAACGAATTTTGCATTTTTGTAACTAGCTATATTTGTTAAATTTATAAACGTATACTTATATACATCTTAATACTTGTTTTATTTTAATAAAAAACTAATTAACGGTTTCCCAAATTTCTTTTTTTATAATTTTGCAAATAAACCTTTTCGGCTTTACGAAATACTTTCTTTAGTAAGTATATATTTAGCTTTTTATGGTTTTACGACGGCGGTTATAAATTATGCTTATATACCCGGTTTAGCAACTTAAATACTTTTTTATATATTAAAGTATTATAACTTTTTTAATTAAAATAACGCGTATTTCGAGTAATTAACTTTTTTAAATTTCCGTAACTTACCGGCCGGTTATCGTACGTACTTATAAAAAGGGCTAAACGTTTTACATTAAAAGCGGTGTTCCATATCTTATATTCGTTTCGGATAATACCTTTTTGGTACGGAATATACCAAGGGCTTACGCTTATTACCCGTAAGATATTTTTGCTTTTTACCGTTACTTTAGGTTAAATAATATAAGGAAGTTTAGGGTTATTTTTATTCCTTTCGTCCGCATAATAATCGTAGCAGTTATTAAGGTAGACGCTAACGGAGATAATGGACCAGGGGACAAAAATGGTTCGAATATAACGGTCGTATAAAGGTAATTAATCCTTTGGAAATAGGTTTATTTTTCGCTATTTTATACCCCTTTTACGCTGGTACCTTTCTGGAATATTTTTTTTTTTTTGCTTAACCGGTAATTAAATTATTCCGTTTACGTTTTTATCTTCCTTTTGTATTAAGGTTAAATAATTATTTGCCAAATTAAATATTTTTACTTATTAAAGCAGCTTTTAAAGCTTTTTTTTATAACGTATAAAAGGTTATTTTTTAAATCTTTAATATTACTTAAAAGGGTAGCCTTTTCGTTAAATTATACGTCTTAAATAATAATAACTCTATTAATTAATAAGTTCCAAATTTCGTAAATATTTGTAAATCGGTAATCGACGAAATAGCTAATCTATGCTTTAAGATTTAGCTTTTAGAATTTCTGCTTTTTCTTTTATGGCGGCAGCTGTTATAACGTAAGCCATATAGCTATATATTCACAGGTAGGCTTATTAAAGCTTCCGATTAAATATTGCAACGCCGTTTTTATACGTTAAGTAAATATAATAAACCTCGTATAAGCTTTGCCAAAAAAGTACGTATTTAAAAGTACGATTATATAGATATATTATAACTTTAAAGATATAAACGGTTAAAAACGAAAGTAACTTAGCATTATTTTGTGTCGTAATCGTTTTTTCCTTAATTATATTCCTTAAGCGTTTTGCACCTCCGTTCTAAGCTTAAATAGGCGGTATTAAAGGCTTAAGTTTAATACTAAAAGAAAATAACCAAAGCGTATTTCGAAGTTAATAGTTTTTGAAGATTTCGTTATTATATTCGAATACCTGTAAATAAACCTTATCCTGGTTTTTAAGGACTTTTAGGAAATGCCGAAAGGTTATAATTAATATATTTTGCTTTCGATTTTTAAAGTAAATATTTTAAATGAAATTTAAGTATTTATCAGTAGCAAACATAATGTATTTGTATCTTTTAAGGTTTTTTTCGAAGTTTGTAAAATCGATGGCGATTTTTTGTCCTGATCAGAAAGTTCTTTCTTTCGGTTCGCGGCGTATTAGCCTTTTAGCTTTCGCCTTGTTACATACTTAGCATTCGACTGTTATAAAATCCTTTAAGCGGATTCCTTTTGTATATAACTGCAACTAAGCGATTATTTCGGGCCCTGGATGTTTTAATTTAAATGATACATCGTGCCGTTACCGATTTATAGTAATTTCGCTATATATAAGTTAACGTTTCGTTTAGAAGCTACTAAGTGTTACAAGAACAGGGGTTCCTGTCTGAAAAAGGCCAAGTTCTTGGAGGTTAGCGCGGATACGGCTGAACCGCGGACCAAGAGAAGGCTTGGCCCTCGGGATGATCTAGTTGATCTAAGTGATCTGCCAGATCACTTAGATCACATAGATCCACGATACATTTACTATGGAATGGAAGGATATATAATGGTCAGAACTCTTATGTAAATAGAACCCACTTAGTTTTCGCTCCTTAGCTATCAATCTAAGCCTTTAGTTAGAAGCGCCGTTTTCTGATTAAGGGAAAAGTCCGTAAACCTTTTTAACAAACAAACTACTGAATTATTTTTCACATTATTGTTACCTACAAATCAAAACTTCCTTTTTGGATATTGCTTATGCCTTTAGGTAAATGCATAACAGGTTCGTTATATTTTGATAATTCCTTAATTAATAGCCGACGAATAATTTAAAGCTTAATTAAGTATAAGTTCTTTTAAACGCAGTAAAAACGATATTATAGGACGACATTTAAAAAACAGATAGCGTATTCGATTACCGTTATTAGTTAATAAGGGATCAATAACCAGATTAAATAATTTACCATTTATTAAAAAAATCTTTTCTTTAATTAACAACATAATACCCCTTTCTATCCAATTTTAAAAAGAACCTTCCTTTTAACCTTTGCAACAACCCGCTCCAGCAAGGAATATCATAAAAGTTTATAAATCGGAAGCGGAAAAAAAGGAAAAAGATTAACCAGCAGAACAAAAGGGCAAAAAAAAGAACTTACAATTAACGAAAAGTTAAACATCCTTGCGAAAAAAGTTAGAACCTTAAAAAACGAAAACGCTAAACTTATCCGATAACAAAGATTTTCGATTTTGCCCTTATTTGATGCAAACAAGATTCGCGAAAGTACTATTTCCCCTCCCAATTACCATGGAATACCGGAGGTAAAAGGCTACAAACCAACCCCTTTAAAGCCTTACGATAGAACTACGGATATGGAAAAATTCCTAATCTAGGCTAAATTTTACTTCAAGTTTTACGAAAATTCTTTAACGGAAGATTACCAAAAGGTAATAGCCATCTTTCAGCTGCTCGCTAGAAAAATTCTTTTATAGTTTAAACCTATTATGAACGACTACCTTAGAAATTACCCTAACCAGTTTTCCGACTTAACCAATTATATCTTCGGCAATTATAAACATTTCGAAAAAGAAATACGAACTTTATTTAGAAATTCCGATAAAAAACAGCATACGGTCGAACAATTGCATTTCTTCTAACAAACCAAGTTAACAGCCAAATATGCGACTAAATTTAATCGCCTTGCTTTAATTTCCAATCTTCCAAAAAGTGCATTATTTTATCCTTTTTATAACGGCTTAAAATTACAAGTTAAGGATAAAATATACAGAGTACCCAAAACTGGCCCCTTTTAGGACTATATTAATAAAACCATTATTGCCGATCGACGTACTTTTAAAAGGTACTTAAAAAAAAAGAAATCCGACAAAAGGAAAAATAACCAAAGCTTAAATAGCAAGTTCCAAAGGGACAAAACTAAGGGCAGGTTCTAAAAGGAAGCAAATACTGCTTCAAAGAAACCCAGGAAAAACAAGTTAAATATTGAATGTTTTAACTATAGCAAAAAGGGTTACTATAAAAGCGAATGCCGCTTCCCGGCAAAAAAAAAAAACTTTAGGAAAAAAGGAATTCCTTAACCCTAAAAAAAGGTTAGAATAACCAAATAAGAATTAAATAGCGAAAGTAAAAAAGAAAAAAAAAATTAATTTTACTTTTTTCCAGCGGAAATTTATTATTACAACCATATATTACGAACAAAATAACAACTTAAAGTACGAACGTTACCCGATTTATCAAAATCGAACAATTAAGGCTTATAAATATTATCCCGGATAAAAGATTTTCAGAATAATAATAAAGCGAGGATATATTTGTTATTTGGATAAGTAACGGTACAGAATGCAGGATAAACACGGCTAGTTACGCCTTAATACGGTAATATACGATCTAACATTTTTAAAAAAACTTAAAGCCCCTGAAATTAAAGAATTATTTAAGTTGCATATTATAACCTTAAAACCCGTTTGCAACTACAGCTTTTTTTATTTTTCCGCATGTTACGACGACAACTGCCTAATTTACCTTCGCGCCAAAAAAAATAACGATTATTAACCCGAAAGGGATAAAAAAATACTTACCGAACCAAATAATAAATGCAAATATATTAAAATACCTAAATAACCGGATTACCCCGGATTTTATTACTTATATCCTAAATCGAACTAAAGCCGAAAGGTTATTAGCTAAAGATACTTATATTACTCCTTTATACTGTATATAATGCACGAATTATTAAACATAAAAACAACTCCTTTAAAAATTTCGACCCCTAAATAAACCCCCTTTTAAACGTCGGAAGTTAAAATTATTAAAACAATCTGCCGGATTGGTAAAAAAAAAGTGGTACACCTGCATAAATAACAAATATACGAAACATGCAGTTAAAAAAGCCCGAAAATGGAAACGCCTTTTAGTTAATAAAATTAACAAATCAAAAAACTACGTGGGCCCTCGAAATTAAGGCATCGAAAAGCCTTAACCTACAAGACCTTATACGAGGTAAAGATTGGACAGCGCAGTTAAATTAAAATTCCTTTCCAATACGGAAACCAAACATTCAAAGCTATAATCGATTTAAAAGCAAAAGAAAACTTCATTTTATTATCAGTTGCAAAGGAATACCAAATCCCTTAAAAATACAAGCTGAAATCGTATAAACTACTTACAGTCGATAAAAGCCTGGTTAAATATAAAAATGGACGAATTTTTAGGGAAACGGAAAAACTTTCAATGCAAATTTAGGGATATTCAGAAAAAATTAGGCTAAATGTAGCCGACATTTCAAGATACGATATTATCCTTGGAATACCGTGGTTCCATTCCAGTAACCCTTATATCGACTAAAAAATCCAAAAACTTTCTTGGAAACATCCTATAATTTCTTCAAAAAAGGAGTTCCGAAAAATCTGTTACCTAATCCGAAAAATTAAAATAATGGACTTAATTGCTAAGGTATTCCCTAAATACCGAAAGTTCAAAAAACTGTTCAAAGAACGAATACGAAAGAAGTTATCCGACTATAATTAATAGGATTATAAGATTTTTATCAAAAAAAAAAACATTATCCAAAACTTTATTAAATTTATTACATAAACTCTGAAAAAGTTAAGGCTTTATAGAAAAGCTTATAAAAAAACCTTAAACGTAAATATATTTAAGAATTTAAATCTTTTGCAAAATATCCCGTTATAATAATACCAAAAATAAAAGATAAAAAAATTCGAATCGATAAAAACGGAAACCCTATATATCGAAAAATTTATAACTACCGACAACTAAAGGATATCATTATTAAAAATGGATACCTTTTTACCTTTATAAACATTATAAAGGAAAATATCAGTAAAGCTAAATAATTTACGGCATTAAATTTACCGGACGGCTATTACTTAATCCGAATAGCCAAAAGCAAAAAATAAAAAACCGCCTTTAAAATAATTTATAAACTTTACGAATATAAGGTAATACCTTAAGAACTTACTAATGCCTTTATTAATTTCTAACATATATTAATAATTATTTTACGAAAATTCCTCGATAAATTCGTATTCGTTTACTTGGACGACATCCTTATTTACTTTAAAACCTTATAAAAAATATATCGCCCAAATGCTAAAAGCATTCGAAAAAGCAAACCTATTAATTAATGCCGAAAAAAGCGTATAATACATCTAAAAGTTAAATTTCTTAAGCTTTATTATTATTCCAGGACAAATTTAAATCCAGGACTTTAAAATAAAAGTAATTAAAAATTGGCCGATTTCCGATAAAGCGACCGTTACCGACGTCCGTTAATTTTTAAGATTTACGGGTTACGTACGCAGCCTAATTAAAGATTTTGGAAAAATCGCCAAACCTTTAACGAACCTTACCATTAAAAAATACATTAAAAAAGAATTCGAATTCTTTAAAAAAGCTAAGAAAATAATGCAAACATTTAAAAACCAAATTACTAGCGCTTCCGTTATAAAATTGCCTAATTATAATAAAAAAAACGACTAAAAATTAATACATTAAATAAAGCCTTAAAAACAGTCCTAAAATAACAAAAAAATAACGGAAAATAGCATTTAATAACTTACTATTCCAAAGCCTTAAAAAACGCAAAGTTACGATACCCCATTTACGACAAAAAGTTATTAGTAATTATTATAGCATTTAAAAAATAGGAACCTTACCTTAATAAAACCAAAAAACCTTTTAACGTTTACTTTAACTACAAAAATTTTACTTACTTTATAATAATTTAATATTTTAATAAACGACATAAAAATTACATAATTTTCCTGTTTAAATTTAATTTTAAAATTTACTATATTTAAGGTAAAGAAAATATTTAAACGGATATCTTAAGCTGAAAAGAAAATTACGATATCAAAATTTCTAAACGACGTATGTAAATGTTATAACTTATAAAAGAAAATATCTTATAGTTATATAAAATATTAAAGAAACTTACCCTTAAACTTTTAACCTAATTTAAAAGTTCCTATAATTCTAATAAGCAAAAAAAAGTTACACAATTAAAAAGATAATCCAAAAATTAACTGCTATACTATGGAAAAATTTATATCTTATAGGAACAATAAAAATAATTTATTAAAAAATTTTACGAAAATCCGCTACATAAATATTAAAGGATCTTTAAAACGACTAAACGACTTTAGGAAAAATATAACTTCCCAAAATTCAGAAAAACCGTTAAATAAGTAATTAAAGATTGCAACATTTGCAATAAAACCAAAGCAGTTCGCTACAAACTATACGGACTGCTATAACCTACCGAAATTCCAAATAAAACATAAAACACCATAGCTTAAAACTTTATCACCGGCTTACCCTTATCCAAGAACCCCGTTACCGGAATCCAATATAACGGAATATAGGTAGTCGTCGACAAACTTACCAAATATGGGTATTTCTTACCCTTTAAAGGAAATACGACAGCAAAACAGTTAATTTACGTATTCGTAAGATATTATTTCGACAAACATAAAATTCCAGAAAAAATTATTTCAAATAAAAACAAACTGTTTACTTTAAAATTTAGTACCAGCTTTTTTAAACAAATCGGCGCCAAGCTTAAATTTTTTACAGCGTATTACCCTTAAACCGATGGATAAATAAAACGATTAAACCAAACCTTAAAATAATACCTAAAAAAATATATTAATTACTAGCAAAATAACTAGGTAAAATTATTTCTATTAATACAAGTAATTTATAATATATTTATTAACGAAAATATAGGCATTTTACTTTATATAGCCGTATATAAATAAAACGCAGAAACCTAACGATTAAAGTAACTATTCGGTAAAGTTCCGAAAATTACCTTAATAATACTTAAAATAAAAACGATAATATCCGAAATCAAAATTATTTAAACCCGTTTTAAAATTAAGCTATAGTTTTTGCAATAACGGATAGCTTAATATAATAAAAAAAAAAAAAATCGAAGGATTAATTTTATCGAAAAAAGATAAAGTTTACTTATTACGCCAAAAACAAAACGCGACCTTAAACATTTTACAAATTAAAACCAAGAAACCTAACGATAAACTTAATTTTAAAAAATTCGGTCCGTTCAAAATCGACGAAGTTATTTTTAAAACTAACTATCGACTGTTATTACCCAAAACAATAAAAATACATCCTGTTTTCCACATTTCCCTATTAAAACCGGTACCTAGTAACGCCCTGTTAAAGATAAATTTGGAAATTGAAGAAAATACCGATAAATACGAAATCGAAAAAATACTGGATTCGAAAATAGTTAACGACAAAATCCAGTACCTAGTCAAATAAAAGGATTACCTACCCGAAGACAACATTTAGAAACCCCTTAAGCACCTAACGAATACGAAGAACCTGGTTAAAACGTTTTACCGCCAAAATCCTAACCGACCGTCTCCAACGCGGCCAAGGTCGCAGGCGACAACGGTTTAACCCCCAAATCCAAACCTTCGGCGCTCCAGTCGAAAAAAGCAAACGCCTCCATATTGGCGTTAATCTCAAAAGCAAGCCGCGCTTACTTTTCTTCCATACGACGCTATTTCTTCTCCAATTTCTCCTACTTTTTTAGTTAATCCAACTCGTATCCCTTTTTTAATATAGTAAAAGCCTTCTTTTTTAAAACGTCTTGCTGAAGACGTAAACGTTTTAATCGACCAAAAAGCTCCATCAATTTGTTTTCCATTTTACGTTATTCCTTTTATAACCGTTCTCGTTTTTCCTTAATTTTCACTAAAGAATTTATTTCCAGTACGTTATAGGCCGGACGCTAATAACGAATACAAAAATTACAACTCGGGAAATCAATTACAAAAAAACAGTCGGTTTTCCCGAAACGAATACAGTTCGAACAAAAGTTAACTTTAAAACCAAATTTTTCAATGTAATTTATACGGTTATTACGTACCTCGCGTTAATTAAATCGAAATTTTTCCTTTCCTTTTTCTTTCTAAATACGGCCTGTTATGATAAAATTAGCTAAAAAATCCCTAAACTTTTTTTAACTACCAAAAGGAGTTACTTACGGTTCTTATCTTTAAAATAAAAATCCTTGGAAAGGGGAAATAATATTACAAGAATAAGGGTTCCTGTTTAAAAAAGGCCAAGTTCTTGGAAGTTAATGCGGATACGGCTAAACCGCGGACCAAGAAAAAGCTTGGCCTTCGGGATAATTTAATTGATCTAAGTAATCTACCAAATCACTTAAATTACATAGATCTACGACACACTCATTATGGAATAAAAGGATATATAATAGTTAAAACTCTTATGTAAATAGAACCCACTTAGTTTTCGCTCCTTAACTATCAATCTAAGCCTTTAATTAAAAGCGCCATTCTTTAATTAAAGGAAAAGTCCGCAAACCTCTTTAACGAACAGACTACTAAATCATTTCTCGCACTATTGTTACCTGCAAATCAAGACCTCCTTTTCGGATACTGCTCATACCTCCAGGTGGATGCATGACAGGTTCGTTACACTAAGGCCGTAAAGGTAACTATTATATTAATATCTTTAATAACGAACTAATTAAATTTGTTTATTAATATAACAACTATTTAATCGTATTTATTTCGAATAAAGTTGTTATTTTTCTGTTATCTTGTTAATACCCTTTTTTCCGGAGCTGCCGGAAAGATACTAGATTGCATACGAAGTTTTCATAATGGGTTACGTCGTAGAGACGTAACGCTTTCGTATCGCCAGAATTTCGAAATATTATATTAATTTTTCCGTACCCTTTAATCGGTACGAAGCTGTTACTTACGTATATCCCGTCGCCTTATACGGTTAATTTAAAGTTTAAAAACTTGCTAATAAAGTTAAAAATATGGATCGTAAACCTTAAATTTAAAATTAATAAATTTTTTAAAGAGTAAAACGTAACGTTTGTCGTATTACGTTAATTAAAGATTAAAAAACACGCTAGGATTTGCCTTATTCCCTATAAAAATTAATCGGTTTTTTAAGCAATTAGCTTTTCCATAAACTTTAATAAACGTTTAATTTTTTCCTTTAAAGATTAATCGGAAGTAATTCGATATTAAACGTATGCAATTATTTTATTGTTAAAGCGGAACCTTTTTAGAATTTTACTAAGGAACGCACAAATGTATTAAGATAAGATATGGTAAGCGTTTAAGTAAGCCTTGTAACGAATGCTTTACGTATCCGATTTTTGTCGCTTTTGTTTGTTTCCGTTTCGGTCCGTTTAAGAACCTGTACAGCCGCTACGTTTCGACTTACGCCTTTAAGTTTTTCTTTGTAGTAAAAGGTTAATATTTTTGGTATTTTCCTGATTAGGATCGCCCTGATTAAAGGAATCTGCTGGAACCTTTTGGAATGTCGGAAACGTTATTTTAATATTTCGTGATATAGATGAGGGATGGGTTAATACTTAATGGTTTAAAAAGTTAATAGTTACCTTTTTATAGTTAATCGTACCGTTATTAATTTCGGCTTTTTTTATTATCTGGAAGGTAATTATCCAGTTTTCCATAATTAGAGCCAAAGTTATATACAAGTCGTTAACTTATATAGTTGCTATATTTGTTTTTAGCACGTTATAACGCTATTTTTAGGCCATTATTTCCTGCCACTTTACGATTTATTCGTTTAGTTTTTTTTTTGCTAATTTCGAAGTTTACTTTAACTTTTCGCGGTATTTTCGTTAGGTATTATTTATAAGTCTGCTATTATATACCTTGCCGGATTCGGCCAGAGCGGCGTACCAATCTTTTAGGTTTTTTCCTAGAAGGAGATTCGTTTTTTTAATGGCTGGAGATACCGATTCCAGGGCTTATTTCGTAAGGTCGTTGATTTTCTTGCAAAAGTTTTCGTACTTCCGATTTTCGTAAGTATATGTCGTAAAATCGTAGGTATAAGTTTGTTTGCTTTTTGTCGTTATTTTAAGCAAACTTATTAAGTAACCCGTATAATCGACTTTTTCGGCTTGTATAATTCCTTCGGAAAAAGAGCTAATTACTTACGTCGTTACCTAACGAAATCGTTTTTTCGAATAAAAGGTTATATCGGGTTTCGTAGGTTCGACAGGCTATACATTATCCTGATAAGGTCGATATAACGCCAAATATTAAGCGCGTAGACTTTGGATTGGAATTCGCCTTTAAAGCGGTTCCAGTCCTTAGGTCCCTTGTAAATAACGGAGGGCGTCGACGGTACCGTCGCCATTATGGAAAATGGGGTATATAGGTATCGCTATTAATGTTCGCCCTATATCGTTTTAGCAGCAGCTGATCAATTAATAATAACGTGATTTAAGCGAATAAAACTCTTAATTGTTAGATATAGGGGATATCAAATATATTGTATTAGATAACTAGCTGCAAACGCTTTAAAACGCGCACTTCTCTTTTTATGGAGTCTAGTTACGGAACCTATATGTTCTGATCAGAGGGAGCTTTTCCGTAAATAGAGTGCTAGCACACCCCCTGCTAGCTGACAGTTAAAGGTAGATGTGCGTTCGTCTTGATATAAATAGGTGCAGTTCGGTTAACTTCAACATCCGGTATTTGTGGAGCATTAACATCAACATCAGCAAACCGTTCGTGTCGTTCAACTTTAGTAATCTCCACTTTTTTTCTGAAATTTGCTGGTTTTTCTTGGCGGACCTGGACCGATGAAGTTTAATCATTATGTTGATTTTCTCTTATTTCAACTTCAGCAGTTTCGAGCAGTTGAAACGGATGATTAATAACGTATAGACTGCGTTAAGAGCTCTGCCCTAGCCCCAAGCCGTCTTTTTTACTGTATATCCTAATAACGCCATAGATAAAACCTCTATAACTATCGCTTTAAGATCTTATAATGGTATTTAACGCTTTTCATAATTAAAAATCATGGTAATAATACGGAAAACATGCTGCCGTAAACGAAAACAGCTTACTGCTATCGTTGTTTTGGCAGTAGTTAAATTCTGTATTTAACGCCGTATCTAGGTATATACCGATAATTTAATGAGCTTTTAATATATATTTGCGATATTATATTTAGCTGATAACCGTTTTCGAAAAATAACGAGGATGAAAAAGGATACGTATTACGCGTTACGCAACTGGCTGCTAGCGAATACGGAATTAAAAGCGTTACGGATTTCAATTAACGAAAAGATGATATTCTTTTCCCATATCGTAACTGAAAGCTTTTCTGCTTGAGTCGTTTTAGCTCTTTTTACAAGGAATAATAATACCGTTTATCGCGTTTTTTATAAAACCCTAAACATTTTCATAGTACTAATACGTGTTATTATCAAGCCTATTAAATAACCGTTCTTATCGGAAAATCTTAAATAACGGGGAGTTTTTTTTATAGTTTAAGGACGGATTAAAAGCGCTTAATGGTGTCTGCTTTAAGAGTAGAGTCGAGAGTAATGCATTCGAACCAAAAGTATAAAGCAACCGTAAAGAGAAGCTATTAACGAATATATTAGCCGTTTATAACTTCGATAGAAGGTTTACTTACCTGTTAACCGGTTGGAAAGGTTTTGCGAATAACGGCAAAATATTTAGCAGCGCCGTTAATCGTATTAATCTTGTTATCTCTAAGGATAATGTAACGAACCTGTTATACGACCACCTGGAGGTATGAGCAGTATCCGAAAGGGGTTCTTGATTTGCAGGTAATAATAGAGCGAGGAATGATTCAGTAGTCTGTTCGTTAAAGAGATTTGCGGACTTTTCTTTCAATCGAAAAACGTTGCTTTTAGTTAAAGACTTAAATTGATAGCTAAGGAACGAAACTAAATGGGTACTATTTACAGAAGAAACCTATCCGTTATATATTCTTTTGTTTTTTATAGATATGTCATAAATCTGCTGGATTTGTATAATCTGGTCCATTTCTATCAAATTATCCAGATTACATTAAAATACCAAAACACCTGCTTCCGGAGTTTAACTATAAGGTATCTTCGTCCAAACAAGGAAAGCAGGTCGTAATTCGTAACATTATTTCCCTTTTCCCAAGATCTTTATCTCAAAGATAAAACGGTAAAAAATCCTCCGGAATTTAACTTTTTAAACTTTTTCAGCTAATTTTTCAACACGTTAAATCGCGCGCAGAAACAGAACAGAAACCCCCGTCTAGGTCAGCGAAACTCCAAGAATAACCGTGCCGATTTAATTAAAAACTTTGGTACGGAAAATTTTCCATGTTCTAACTGCGTTCGTTTTAAGAAAACTGGCCCTTTTTTTGCAATCGAATTTTCAAGTTTCAGCTGTTGTATCCGTCGCCAACGTTCCTTTTGTAACGTTTTAATCATAAATTCGTTAAAAAAAGCAACGAAACCTTAAAAATAAATTTTTGGCTCACCAAAAAACGGCGGAAAAAAAAAGAAAAAAAACAAAGGGATTTATTGAGAAATTAAAGCGCTTAGGTTTTCAACAAAACCTTCTTAAGAAAAGAGCTTTAAAAATATTAAAAAAGGTTTAGAATTTGGTCAGTTAAAAAACAGGAAAAAAGCGGAAAAGAAAACAACGTCGTATAAAAGTAAAATAAGCTCGACTTGCTTCCGAGATTAATGTTATAACGGAAGCATCGCTTTCTTTCGATTAGGACGTCGAAGGGCTGCATTTATGTATTAGGCCGTTATCCCTTACAACCTTGGCCGCGTTAAAAACGGTCGGTCAGGATTCTGGCGGTAAAACGTCTCAACCAAGTCCTTCGCGTTCGTCAGGTACTTAAGGGGTTCCCAAATGTTTTCTTCGTATAGGTAGTTTTTCCATTTAATCAGATATTAAACCTTGTTTTTAACTACCTTAAAATCTAGTATTCGTTTAACTTCGTACTTATCGTCGTCCTTTTCGATTTCCAAACTAATTTCCAGCAGAGCGTTTTTAAGTATTGATTTAAGCAAAGAAATATGGAAAATAAGGTATATTTTTATCGTTTTAAATAACAACAGTCGGTAATTAATTTTGGAAATAACTTTATCGATCTTAAACGGCCCAAGCTGTTTAAAATTAAGCTTATTACTGGGTCTTTTTATTTTAATTTGGAAAATGTCTAAAGTTACGTTTTGTTTTTGGCGTAATAAATAAACCTTATTTTCTTTCGACAGAATTAATCCTTTAATTTTTTTCCTATTATAATATTGGGTTATTCGTTGTTAGAAAAATCGTAATTTATTTTATAGGCAAGCCTATACTATCTGAATTTCAGTTACTACCGTTTCTACTTGCGGAACTTTCGCGGTTAATTTTGAAGCTTCGTTTAATAGCTGTTCTGGCCGTTAAGCTTCTATTTGGTAATCATATACCGTTATATAGGGAAAAATACCTATATTCTCGTTAATTAAGGTATTATAAGTGATTTAGGCCAATAATAAAAGTTTAACCCAGTTATCCTGTTAATACTTACTGTAACTTTTTAAGTACTGCTTTAATATTTAATTTAAACGTTTTATTTGTCCATCTATTTATAGGTAATATGTTATAAAACATTTGAATTTAGCGCTTATTTGCTTAATAAAGCTGGTACTAAACTTTGAAATAAAAAGCTTGTTTCTATTTAAAATAATTCTTTTTAATATCTTAGATTTATTAAAATAATATCGGATAAAGGCGTAAGCCTGTTATTTTGCCGTTACGTATCCTTTAAAAGGTAAAAAGGTAAACCGTAGTAAAATCGCAAATAATAATATTTTAAGCCTTTTCTGGGATATTTTCTAAGTTATAAAAGTTTATAAAACTTATATCGGCCTGTTTTTACCTTGTTATAGATATTGCAATTTTTAATTACCTGTTTAACAATTCGTCGAAATTCTGGAAAGTCGTACTTTTTCTATAACCCTTTAATAGTTTTAAAAATGCTTTAATGTTTATATAACGGATTTTTATGAAATTCTTTAACGAATTACTTTTATTAATCTCGAAGGATATAGATTTTGCCATAGTATAACAGCTGGTTCTTAGGTTGTCCATCTAATTATTGCACTCTTTTTTGCTTTTCCTTATTATAAGAATTTCGCAATTTCGTTAAAAGTTTTAAAGTAGGTTGCTTTAATATTTTATATAACCGTAAGGTACCGTTCTTAAACTGTTACAACATTTGCATTCGACGTTTCGGAACCTTAAAATCGTAATCTCCTTTTCGACTTAAAATATTTGCTTAAATATTTTCTTTCTCTTTAATATAGTAAATTTGGAAATTATATTTCGACAAAAAAATCATCTAAGTTTCGTAACGTTTATTTAGCTTTTAAATCGTTATAAACCGGGTAAGGTTTTTGTAATTTGAATAAATATAGAAAGGCTTTTTGGTTCCGTTAAAAAAAGGTTTCCATTTTTTAAGAACGTTAATAATCGCTAGCAGCTTTTTATCGTAGATCTTATATCGGACTTCTATGTTTCGAAAGGCTTTAAAATAATAGGCTATTAGGTACTACTTTTTATTATCTTCTTGTTACTACAGAACTGCACCTAGGGTATAATTTAAGGCGTTTATTTTCAGTCGTTTCTTTCTCTCAGCGTTGGGCAATTTCATTATTAGCGCTTTGGTAATTTCGTTTTTAAGTAATTAAAAAGCTTTCTTAGCTTTTTTTAAAAGTTCGAATTTCTTTCCAATATATTCCTTGGTAATAGGTTTTGTTAATAGTTTAATAATATCTTTATATCCCTTAACCAGGTTACGTATGTAACCCGTAAATCTTAAAATCTATTAGATATTTATAACGGTTACTTTATTAAAGATAGGCCAATTTTTGATTACTTTTAATTTGAAGTTCTGGATTTAAATTTAACCGGGGGTAAGGGTAAATCTTAGGTAATTTAGCTTTTACGTATGCTACATACTTTTAACTGGGTTAATTCGGATATTTACTTTATTTAAAGCTTTAAAAACTTAAAGAATATACTTCTTATATTTTTCCAGCGTTTCGGAATAAATGAGGATGTCGTCGAGGCAAACAAAAATGCATTTATTTAAAAACTTCCTAAATATAGTTATAATTAGGCGTTAGAAACTGGCAAAGGCGTTAGTAAATCCTAAAAGCATTATTTAGTATTCGTAATGCCTATATATCGTTCGAAAGGCAGTTTTCCATTTTTTCCTTTTGCCATTTTAATACGGTAAACTATTGGGATTTACTTACGTTTTCCCTTAAGATATTTATTAAGGTTAAGAGATATCCGTTTTTAATAATGATATCGTTTAACTGTCGATAATCGACCACGTGTCGATAAACTGGATCTCTATCTTGATCGATTTTCTGCTTTCCGTCCTTAATTTTGGGTACTATAAGTACAAAATATCCTACGGGGGATTCAGATAGCTAAATATAATCTTTCTTTAACTTTAGCTAGATGCTTTTCCATAAGGCCTTTATCTTTTTTAGATTTATATAGTAAATTTTGTAAAGTTTAAAGTAATATCTTTTTTTAATAAGTAGGCGATAATCTTATTATCTATGTGGAAATAGTTCGTGGTTTTCTTTATCCTTAAAAAGTCGTTCGAATCGCTAATACTTCGCCAGTTTACCCAAATCCTTACAAAATATTAACGTCGTCTAAAAGTCTGAAATAATATCCCCTTTATGTTAAAATAACTTAACCGCGTAGAAAGGCATCTAAATAATACGAACGAAGTTATTAATATAAGTTTTACTTACCATATTCGTTTATTTTAATAATTCTAAATTCGTTAAATATTATATAAGTATTAATTTTTCCTAATCCGAATTAACTATACGTTATTACAGATATACAGTAAACCTTTTAAATTAAAGAAATTAACGAACTCTAATATTACGCATTCTTATCTATAATCCATCGCAGCTATTAACAACTTATTCTTTTTAACTTACACTCCTTAATCCATATCGCCGAATTAAAATTTCTTAAATCCTACTTTCCGGTCTCTTTCCTCGAGCTCGTCGCATTAACTTTAAAAATATTCCTATTCCTTTTAACCTTTAAGGTACCTGAATTCGAATCGATTAATTAATATAAAAAATCGAATATGCAGGTATATAAATAACGTAAATAATCTTCCGCTAGTATTAAAAAAGCGATACTTTCGCCATAAATATAGCTACTCTAACGTCCGTTTTTTTTTTTAAATACTAACTCGAAATATCTAGGATCCCGATCTTATAATAAATCCGGAACTCTTACGCTTTATAATCTTATTTTCTTGGGCCCGTAAGTAATATCCTTTAAAGCCGGTTTCTAACCAGCCTTCTTTAAAGCTAGCTGCATACGATATCACTCTTTTGTTAAGGATCTCGGTAATTATAATATTTTCGCGGTAAATAGTTTAAAATTCCAATAAGCACTTATAAGTCCTTGTTGCTTATTTCGTCGCTATTTCGATAAGGATTTCGGTAATTATAAATCGTTTTCGTTGGGTGCTTTTTCCGGGCCCTCGGATATATTTTTTAACGCTGGGTGCTCGAAAGTACGGTTTACCCGGCATTTCCGATTACGGCTTTTAAAATTTCTTTTTCCCACCCGTTTATCGTATAAAGGTATAAGATTCCTATTATTTAATGCTGCGCTTTTTCTCTTTTGGCTTAACTCGGATTCCGAATAAATTTCGGAATTTTATATCGGAATCCTATATAAATACGGACATATCCGGATACAGTAAGTAACTACTAAAGTCCTCGTTATTAGCATTTAATATACGTCGATATCTAAGCATTTAATTTTTATACATAATTATTTAATCGCTAGCTAACTACCTATAATCCCAAACTTTCTCTTCGTTTAACATCATAAAAATAATGTTTATATAATATATATTATACGATATATCGCGGTTTTATTTTTCTAATCGGGACCATAAAATTGCCATATCCCTAATACTATCTATATGATGAAACTTGTTATCGATTAGGTATATCCGAAAAGATTAAATAACCCGGTTTATACTGGTTTTTAAAAAACTAAATACTAATTAAATTTATAATATAAAAGATATTTGCTTCCCAATTTTAAAAGTTTACCATTTAGTAATTCCTATTTGCTTATTTATTAACTTTACCGAAATACTTTGGTATAATAAAGAAAACGAATAAAGCTATATGCCATTTTGTAATTTCGTCCCGGTTTAGTGGAAACGGGAATTATATGGTGTTATTATATATAAATACGTTTGTTATAATCGTTTTATAGGTTATATATATATAATCAAGGTCCTTAAATATCTATTAAAATATTAATTCGATATTATCGTCGGTAAAATATACGTTAAGATATATATAACGTTAAGCAAATTATACTTTTTTGTATATAGCAATAAACTCCGTTTTATTAAAGCCTTACAATATTGCAGCTTTGGCGAATACCGCTTTAGCGATATTCGTATTTATTATTTTGTTAGTTGCTAAAGAGTTTAAAGAGGAGATATATTTAACTGGGGGAAAAGTGTAAAAAATAGCGCCGTAGTTAATATAGTTCGCGTCGAAAGGCAACGTGGAAATATTTTTATTTTTATATACGCCTTAATCTTTTGAAAGATCGTTATATAAATTTCGGATACGGTTTGTATATTTTATGTTATCAAACGGCGGTAATACCATTTTAGCAACTATATTATATTAGGTATTATATAAAAGTTATTTATACCTAGGAAATTTGGAATATTATAAGCTTACCGAAAGTACTTTTAGCTAATGAGGACCGGAATTTATGGAAAAGGATATAAGATATAATGAATAAGATAAAGTTTGTATATTAGGTGGTTTCTGAAAATATTATTAGGAATAAAAAGAAATATATAAGGTTTTATGGTATATAAAGGAAATTTACGGATAATTAGTGTCCCCATCCCACTTCCTATATTTACCCACTTCCTGAATTGGATTTTCGCTCCTTCAACACCCATTCCTAATAACAACACTTCCTAATATCTTAATCCATACAACGTTTCTGAAGCTACAATTTAAAATGGGACCTGATAATGAGTATTGCATCAAGCAGGCCTTAGCAGAAGTTGCTGCGGGCGCTCAGCAAAAAGCAACGGCTAATAAATGGGGTGTAACAGAAAGCACCCTGTCCACGCGAAGAAAAGGCGCCAGATTTTACGCTCAAGGCCATCAATATTAACAAATCCTTACCTCTTTGCAAAAAAAGGAGCTTGTAAAGTGGATATTAGATAAGGAAAATGGTAAAAGGACGCTCTACGACTTCGAAATACGTCAAATGGCCGAATACATCAACCAAGCGAATAAAGGCGGCTATTCCTTTAGGAAATACTGGGTTAAACGCTTTATTAACCGTTACCTAACGTTCCGAAGCAAGTTATAAAAATCTCTTAAAGCCTTCCGCGCGTCCTTCGATTTTCCTGATAAAATCAAAAACTTCTAACGACGTTTCAAAATTATCGTCCGCGACCTAAAGATTAAGACCGAAGATATCGTAAATATAAACGAAATAGAAGTACAAAAGAGCAAAACTAAAAAGGGGAGAGTGATTAGAACCGTCCTTACGATACGTAAACCTTGAAAAGTTTCCGAAGCGACGGCTTAGATAACGATAATCGAAACTATTACGGCTAACGGGCGACGGCTGACGCCTGTAATAATCTTTACCGGCCTTAACTTTTAAGGACAATGGTTTCCACGATGTTTTCCCGAATGGAAATATACCGCTAACAAATCGGGCTGGAGTAACGCTACGATAGCTTTCGAATGGCTTCGCAAGATATATTTCCCCAAAACGAAACCTTCGAACCTTAACGACTGGAAGCTTTTTATTTTAAATCAATACGTTACCTATATCACGACCGAATTCATGGCTAAATGCAGGAGGAATAAAGTACGCTTCTTGTATATACCCTTCCATAGCTTCCATATTATTTAACTGCTCGATATCGGGGTATTCGCTGCATTAAAGCAATATTATCATCAAAAGACACTGGACTTTGGCTTTTTTGCAGCTTTAGCTTTTATTAATAAGTAATGCTTTTTTAAAGCATATCGCAAGGCTTTAAGGAAGGCCTTTAGCTCCAAAAATATACATTCGGGCTTTAGGACAACAGGTATTTCGCCATTTAACGCGGATAAACCGTTCCAGAACCCGAAGATGGTCGGGAAGCTCCCGCGCCAACAAACCCCGGAGCCAGTTAGGGCTTATCAGCCTCCAAGGGAGCTTTCTACAGTGTGGTATACCCCTAAGAAGGGCAAGGACGTCCAGGATCAACTCCGGGCCATTAGTTCGCAAGAGGTCGCTGTCCCTCGCAGTATTCGGACTCTGTTTGGAAAGACCTCCAAAGCCCTAGACCTTAAGTCCGTTGAAATCGCCATTTTACGCTACGATAAAAGGGATTTAGAAAAGCAGCTAGAAACTTTGAAGCCTTAAGGGCGTTCTACAGTAGTTAGGGACCCTAACGATATATTTCCCGAGATTGAACAGATTATGAAAGCTAGGGAAGCTGTTAAGGCTTCCGCTAAAAGGTATGAGCAACAGCACGCGAAAGACTCCCTGGAGGCAGCTATGGAAATCGGTCGCAGGTCAATGGAAGACATGCAATTCCAATGGCAATTAGAATGAAGCAGAAATATACTGTTTTCGTTGAGATATATCAGAGTGTTGTTGTTGATATCCTCGTATTCGGTGTTGTGGACCGATTCAGGAAATGGGTAAAATCAGGAACTAGGGTCTAGGCACTAATAAGTTACGAAAAAAAACCCGAAAGTAATATATATAATTAGGATTAAAATACATACAGTTTTAAGTTTATGTAATTATAAATATATAAATAATTAAGTTTATATAAGTTGTTAATTATTAACTTAAAAGTTAACGTTACTTTTTTTTATATCACGAAGCAACAATATATAAGGAAAAAACTAAAACCTTATATACATTGCACGAAATTTTTCATTTGTTATAAATTATTTAATGCAATTTATAAAATTCCTTTAATTAAATATATATTAAATAAATTCGTTATAATCGACATTATTTACTTTAATATAACCTCCTCTTATTTTATATCTCGTACATATTTTATCATATTAAATGCGCAAAATCATTATACCTGCAATATAATAATCATTAATTTGTTAGTTACCTTTTAATTAAATATTTAAAACCGTTAACTTCTCACACCATTAAACGGCTCAAATCATTAAACGGCTCGTTTCTTAGCACCTCGCAACAACAAATTCAAATTGCTCAACCACAACACATCAAGTCAACCCAAATCAATCGTATACTCTTTCGCTGACCGCGTCTACAGCTTCTAAATAAGTGCACGCATTATATCAAGGCTTGTTGCGGACGCCATATTACCATCTTTTCCTTCTAACCCGCCTGCGACCGGCCACCCCTTAACACGTCCAAGCTCATATTACCCCCATTTCGCAAGTACTAAAGCGGACCGACAAAAAAACGATTCTCAACCGAGTCCTTAACCCAGATACACGAACATTTCTTGTCCAGTTGTCATACGTTGAAGATATACGTCGGGAAACGTGTTGGAAGGCGTATTGGAATTCGCGTTACGTGGCGTTCGTAGGGCGCGTCGGTATGTAACGGGGCGTATAGCAGAGCCTATGGCGGGACGTAGCAGCGCGTATAGCAGGGCGTATCGGGCTTGATTTAGTACAACTCGATACCTACGCAATTAAATAATTAAAACAAATATTTCTTAAAAAGAGTAATACTTGCTATATATGATAAAAAAGTTCTTTTAGCTTATAAAAAGGTGGTAGTAACAGAATGCTGCTGGCATCTGCTGAAGGTTGACGGTCGTATATAGGTTAAAAAAAAGGAATGGCAACATAACGTCCGCAACCAGCTTTGATATAACGTATGCACTTATCTAAAATCTGTAGACGCGGTCAGCGAAAGAGTATACGATTGATTTGGGTTGACTTGATGTGTTGTGGTTGAACAATTTGAATTTGTTGTTGCGAGGTACCAAGAAACGTGTCAGATAAGTAGCATGATAAGAACCTGCACTTAACACTTAGATAAGCTTATCGCAAATGATCTTTTGGTGCAGTGGCTAGCTGACAAAACGAGCTGTCAGATATAGGGGACATCAGTTGTGTGTATTCGATGACTAGCTGCTGACGCTTTAAAACGCGCACTCCTCTTTTTATGGAATCTAGTCACGGAACCTATATGTTCCGATCAGAGGGAGCCTTTCCGTATATGGGGTGCTAATGCACCCCCTGCTAGCTGACACACCCCTTAACGTCCTGATGCAGTTACGGCGTTGATCAGTACTTATTATCGCTTTCTAAAGCCACAGCTTTCCATTCCACCTTTCCTCCGGCGATTAAGTCCTCCCAATCAGCCAATTCCTCCTCTGAAATCATTCGCAGGTTATTTCTCCGCCGATCGAAAGCTTCCGTAATCTCCATTAATCCTAGCTGCTTTTTAAAATGCTTAAAAAGTTCGCGTATTAAGGCCTTTGTTAACCCATCAGCTAGCATATCGCCTGTAGGTATATAATTTACTTTGATTATATCCTGTTTTGCGGCTTTTCGTAATTAATAGTTATATATATCTATATACCATAGCTTCGTTTATAACAAGGCGACATCGGCGTTAATAAGTCGTATCGTTGATTAATTATCGCATTATATATTTAATAGTCCAATATTTAAGGTAACTTTAAACTTTTTAATTAGTTAAAAGCTAAATAAGGCCTTCTTTGCAGCTTGCGTAAAAAATAATAATTCCGTTTTTATTATAAAAATAATTTCTCCCTAAAGGAGACGTAACCGTGTAGACAAAATTGGATAAAATGATAGATTACTACCTCAATTCCTAGGCTTTACTAAACCCATCCCTCTCGCAGGTAAGTTCCTCCGACATTGGAGAATTGGTGCAATCCCAACCGCTCAGGCATCTCACTCCAAGGCGACTTCAGACTGCCTTGTCCCGCTCCTATCCGCGTCGATTCTTATCGAAATTCTGGACGGTCTTCGCAATCCGGAGCAGCCGGGCAAACTATCGCTCGTAGTCCTCCAGCATGCATCGTTTTATAATCTGAACTTCGAAATTATTAAGCCGGTTACCGCCTTTCCTTTCCAATTCCCTTTCCAGTTTCGCTAATACTTTGCTTATAATCGTTATATTTTCCGTTATATATTTTTGCAAAGATCGATTTTCGTTATTTTCGCGAATTAAATCGTATCCGAAAATTAATAATCGAAATCGATTACTTTGGGAAAGATTTTTGAAATCGATAATAATATCGATAATTTTAGCCCGTCCGGTAATTTTGTGCGAATTATATACCGTTAAAACGATAATTTTTATGGAAATCCTGCGGTTACGGATTACCGGTATCGTATATTCGGATTTGCGCGGCATACTGTTTTGGGTAATTCGAAAAGGCGTAGGGACGATCGAGGTTAAAGTTTTTAACTCTTTTTCTGGCTGATATTTAACATTTTTAGCCGTAAGACTGGCGAAGGCTCGGAAAATGCCGGCCTTTTATACTTAATACGACGTAGTTAAAGTTTATTATTAAGGTTTGCCTTTAAAGTTTATCTTTAAGGTTTACCGTTAAGGTTTATTTTTAAGGTTTATTTTTAAGGTTTATCCTTAAGATTTACCGTTAAGGTTTGCCTTTAAGGTTTATTTTTAAGGTTTACCGTTAAGGTTTATCCTTAAGGTTTACCGCGCAAAGCTTACCATCTCCTAAGTTATATTGTCTAACCCTGCCGAACCGTAAAGCCAGCGGGCATAAGGTTTACCAGGGTCGAAGCTTATCGGCAACTACGCATGTAAACCTCCCAAGCCGACATTAGTCGAGAAATTGCGTGCTTACGGAAGCCCAGCAGTCGGCTTTAAAGTGAGGCTTTATGGGACTGAGGTATTAATCTATCCTAACCGTAAAAACCATTAATCAGTTATCGTGTTCGAAGGTACTGGGTATAGTATCTATCGTGCAAATTACATCGTGTAATGATTTTCTGTGTATTTGGCTCAGCCTGGAAAATAAGGCTTGAACCTATTCGACCTTGCATTATAAAAATAATTACTAGATTTCACATATTTATCCGTTATTTTATTATTCCTTTAAATAACTTTATAACGTAAATTTAAAAGCTTTTTCGATCGCTCGTATTATCCGTAAAAAAGGTATCGCTTTAGGTATTTAACGATTTTTTATTCCTAAACTATAACGCTAACGTTTTAATTCCGATTAGGTATAATATAACTCGATCGGCCGCTTTATAATATACGTTATTAGGGTTTAGGTTAAATCGGATAAATCGAGATACCGTAAAGGTTATATTAGGTTACGTATTAACTGTTACGTATAAAATAAAACTGATTTTTTTTTAGTATCTGTTAAAAGAGCTTAAATAAGCCAAATTAAGATTTAGCAATAATTCGACGTACGTTATTGGCGTATTTAAAAGGGTTTTCAAACTTTTTTTTAAAACTAAGTTAACCAGCTTATTTATAAAGTTTAATTAAGAAAGCTAAAATTTTCTTTCAGCTTTATTTAACGAAGGCATTTATAACGTTATACTGCTTAAGCTTTAAGTTAAACCTAGCCGTAATAACGATTAAAGTTCGAAACGATTTTCTAGTTAATATAAATGCGTATATATTATTATAAACGTTTTTAAGCTGTTAATCGTTCCATATAATAAAACGTACTTTGCATTTTTACAACTAATTATATTTGCTAAACTTGTAAACGTATACTTATATATATTTTAATATTTATTTCCCTTTAATAGAAAACTAATTAACGGTTTTCCAAGATTGTATTTCCTTAAAACTTTGCAAGTAAACCTTTTCGGCTTTATGAAACATTTCCCTTAACGGGTATATATTTAGTTCTTTATAGCTTTAAGGCGGCAGCGGTAAATTACGCTTATATACCCGGTTTAACGACTTATATACCTTTTTATATACCAAGGTATTATAACTTTTCCGATTAAGGTAACGCGTATTTTGGGTAATTGATTTTTTTAAACTTTTGCAGCTTACCGGCCAGTTATCGTACGTACTTACAAAAAGGGTTAAACATTTTATATTAGAAACGGCTTCTTATATTTTGTATTTATTTCGGATAATACCTTTTTGGTACGGAACATACGGGAAGCTTACGCCTATTACCCGTAAAGTACCTTCGTTTTTTACCGTTACTTTAAGTTAAATAATATAAAAGAAGTTTAATACTACCTTTATTCTTTCTGTGGGCGCAATAATCGTAGCAGTTATTATGGTAAACGCTGGCGGAAGTAATAAATTAAGAGATAAAAATGGTCCGAATATAGCGGTCGTATAAAGGTAATTAATCCCTTGGAAATAGGTTTATTTTTCGCTATTTTATACGCCTTTTACGTTAATACTTTTCTGGAATTATTCCTTATATTTAGCCGGTAACTGGATTATTTCGCTTAAATCTTTATTTTCTTTTTGTATAAAAGTTAAATAATTATTTGCTTACTTAGGTATTTTTACTTATCGGAGAAACTTTTAAAGCTTTTTTTCTATCGTACAGAAAATCGGTTTTTAAGTTTTTGATATTACCTAAAAAAGTAAGCTTTTCGTTAAACCATACGTTTCGAATAATAATAACCTTATTAATTAGTAAATTCCAAATCTCGTAGATATTCGTAAATCGGTAGCCGACGAAATAACCAATTTATGCTTTGGGATTTAACTTTTAAAGTTTTTGCTTTTTCTTTATAGCGGCAGCTATTATAACGTAAGCTATACAGCTATACATTTGCAGATAAGCTTGCTAAAGCTTTTAATTAAATACTGTAACGCCGTCTTTATACGCCAAGTAAATATAGTAAATCTCGTATAGGTTTTACCAAAAGAATACGTATTTGGAGGTACGGTTATACAAATATACTGCAGCTTTAAAGATGTATACGATTAAAAACGAAGGTAACTTAGCACCATTTCGTATCGTAATCGCTTTTTCCTTAATTATACCGTTTAAACATTTTATATCTTCGTTTTAAGCCTAGGTATACGATATTAAAGGCTTAAGTTTAATATTAAAAAAAGGCGGTTAAAGCATATTTCGAAATTAATAATTTTTCAATATTTCGTTATCGCATGCGAACATTTATAAAAAAACTTTATCCTAATTCTTGAGAACTTTTAGGAAATACTAAAACGTTATAATTAATATATTTTACTTTCCCGTTCTTAAAATAAATGTTCCAGATAAAACTTAAATATCTGTCGGTAACAAACATAACGTATTTATATCCTTTAAGGTTTTTTTTAAAATTTATAAAGTCGATGTCGATTTTTTATCCTGATCGGAAAGCTTTTTTTTCGGCTTGCGGCGTATTTGCCTTTTGGCCTTCGCTTTGCTATATATTTGGCATTCGATTGTTATAAAACCTTTTAGGCGGACTTTTTTTATATAAAACTGTAATTAAGCAATTATTTTAGGCTCTGGATATCTTAATTTTAAATGCTAAATCGTACCGTTACCGATTCGTAATAGTCTTGCTGTATAAAAGTTAAAGTTTCGTTTATAGGCTACTAAGGCCGCATAAGTAATTATTGCATTAATATCTTTAATAACGAATTAATCAAATTTATTTATTAGCGTAATAACTACTTAATCGTACTTATTTCGAATAAAGTTGTTAGTTTTTTATTATCTTATTAGTACTCTTTTTTCCGAAGCTGCCGGAAAGATACTAAGTTGTATGCGAAGCTTTTACAATAAGTTACGTTGTACAAACGTAACGCTTTCGTACTACTAAAGCTTCGAAATATTATATCAACCATTCCGTACTTTCTAATTAGTACGAAGCTGTTACTTGCGTATAATTTATTGCCTTATACGGTTAATTTAAAGTTTAAGAATTTACCAATAAAGTTGAAAATATAAATCTTAAACCTTAAATCCAAAATTGATAAATTTTTTAAAAAGTAAAACGTAATATTTATTATATTACGTTAATCAAAAATTAAACAGTACGCTAAAATTCGCTTTACTTCCTGTAAAAATTAATCGGTCTTTTAAGTAATTAATTTATCTATAAACTTTAATAAGTATTTAATCTTTTTTTTAAAAAAACTAATCGGAAATAATCCGATATTAAACGTATGCAATTATTCTGTGGTTAAAGCAGAACCTTTCTAAAACTTCACCAGGGAATGCATAAAAGTATTAAAATAAAGTATAGTAAACGCTTAAGTACGTTTTGTAACGAATGCTTTACGCATTCGATTTTTATTACTTTCGCTTGTTTCCGGTTCGGTCCGTTTAAAAACCTTTACGGCCGCCACGTTTCGATTTACGCCTTTAGGTTCTTTTTCGTAATAAAGGGTTAATATCCTTAATATTTTCCTAATCAGGATCGCCTTAATTAAAAAAACCTGCTGAAATCCCTTAAAACGTTAAAAACGTTAACGTTCCACACATATGAGCGCCTTATATATATGAGCGCCTCACTTTTTGGCATCTCGGAACAATCAATCCAAATAACTCAACCACAACACATCAAATTGATTCCAATCAATCGTATTATTTTGCGTCGACCGTATTTACAGCTTCTGGACAAGTGCACGCATTATATCAAAACTTGTTGCGGACGCCATATTGCCATTCCTTCCTGCTAACCCGCCCGCAACCGATCAACTTCCGCAGCCATTAGCAGCAATTCCTTACCACAACCTTTCTGCTGGCTAAAAGACCTTGCTTATCCTATATAGCAAGCATTCCTCTTTCTGGGAAACGTTTGTTTTAATCGTGTAATTGCGTAAGTCTCGAGTTATTGCCAATTCAAGTCTGACACGCCCTGCTATACGCCCCGCGAGATGCCCCGCGAGACGCCCCGTACGGACCCCCCAACATGCCTAACGCCCTCGCAACGCGCTTCCAACGCATCCTATAACACGTTCTCCGACGTATATCTTCAACGCATTGAAGCCGGACAAGAAATGCTCGCGTATTTGGGTTAAGGATTCGGTCGAGAATAGTTATCAAGTCGGTCGGCTTTGGGTCGTACGAAATAGGGGTAATATTAGCTTGGACGCGTTGGGGGCTAGTCGGTCGCAGGCGGGTTGGCAGGAAGAAATGGCAACATGGCATCCGCAACAAGCTTTGATATGATGTGCACGTTTAGAAAGAAGCTGTAAATATAGTTAGCAAAGAAGTATTCGGTTGATTAGGATTGATTTGATGTGTTGTGGTTGAGTAATTTGAGTTTGTTGTTGCGAGGTGCCAAAAAGTGAGGCGCTTATATGTGTGAGGCGCTTATATGTGTGAGGCGCTTATATGTGTGAGGCGCTTATATGTGTGGAACGTTACCTTAATATCTCGTAATATAAATAGGGAATAAGTTAATACCTAATAATCCAAAAGGTTAACAGCTACCTTTTGGTAATTGATCGTACCGTTATTAACTTCGGCTTTTTTTATTATCTGGAAAGTCGCTATCCAGTTTTCCATAATTAAAGCCAAAGCTATATATAAATCGTTAACCTATATAATTACTATTTTCGTTTTTAAAACGCTATAACGTTATTTCTGGGCCATTATTTTTTACCATTTTACGATCTATTCGTTTAATTTTTTCGTTAACTTCGAAACTTGCTTTAGCTTTTCGTAGTACTTTCGTTAAATATTATTTATAAGTTTGCTATCATATACCTTACCGGATTCGGCCAAAGCGGCGTATTAATTTTTTAGGTTTTTTACTGGAAGGAGATTCGTTTCTTTAATCGCTAAGGATACCGATTCCAGGATTTATTTTGTAAAATCGTTAATCTTTTTGCAAAAGTTTTCGTATTTCCGATTTTCGTAAGTATATATCGCAAAGTTTTAGGTATAGGCTTATCTGCCTTTTGTCGTTATCTTAAGCAAACTTATTAAGTAACCCGTATAATTAACTTCTTCGACTTATATGGTTCCTTCGGAAAAGGAATTAATTGCTTACGTCGTTACTTGACGAAATCGTCTTTTCGGATAGGAGGTTATATCGGATCTCGTAGGTTCGACAGGTTATACGTTATTTTGATCGGGGTCGATATAACGCCAAATACTAAGCGCGTACGCTCTTAATTAGAATTCGCCTTTAAAGCGATCCCAGTCCTTGGGTCCCTTATAGATAACGGAGGACGTCGACGGTACGGTCGCCATTATAGACAATAGGGTATATAGGTAATCGCTATTAATGTTCGGCCTATATCGTCTCAGCAGCAGCTGATCAATTAATAATAACGTGATTTTAAGCGAATAAGACTCTTAATTGTTAGATGTAGGGGACATCAGTTGTATGTATTCGATGACTAGCTGCTGACGCTTTAAAACGCGCACTCCTCTTTTTATGGAGTCTAGTCACGGCACCTATATGTTCCGATCAGAGGGAGTCTTTCCGTATATGGGGTGCTAGTGCACCCCCGGCTAGCTGACACGAGCCGTTCAACGGTTTGAGCCGTTTAATGGTGTAAGACGTTATTCTAATATATATTTCTATATATTATATAATGTCGTAAGATATGAATAAATTTAGCGATATCCTGGAATCTTTATTTAAGAATCCTGCCGATAGTATATTCGACATGTGGCTGGAAAACTTTAAATCCCCGGTTAAGTATGTTAAATTCGCTAATAATGTCCCCGATAAACAACTTTAAAAACGGGTAATAACATTTTAAACCAGAAAATAGCCGTAACTATTACTAGAATTATTAGTAATATAGCATAACCTACGGCCTCGTCTTAATTAAAGCAATTTCGTATTAACTAAATAACATTCGATTATTTTAAGATATAGAACGTTTTTTACGAAAAGTGTATATTATGCGTAACAGATTTTAGATATTAGGTTTATTCTATAAGGTTATATTAATACGGAAAAAGATTGGAAAACTGTAAGTACCTTACGTTTTGCCGTTACATCGAATATATATTAATTAAACATTTTTACGATTAATAAAGATTTTTCAGTTCGGTGGTATTGTTAAAGGCTTATATTATAAATAGAATTTCGTATTAAGGAAAAGTACGGTATTTACATAAGCATTAAATATTAAGAATACCGTTCGAGATATTTTTAATAATAACGCTCGATAAAATAGGCTTTACGTTATAACGGATTATGCCGGCTTTATAGACTATTAAATTATCAAATTAGTTACCGACTTTCAATTAATTACGGCTTTTGCAATTTAACGAAAAGAATATATAAACCGAATACTCTGTAAACGATACGACAAAAGGTTTATAAATTTACAAACCAGGCCGACTAGCGAGGTAGTATATATTATGTGGCCGTTTTATAAATGTTATAATCTACCGGGTTATGCGGGCGATAAATATGCAAACTGCGTATAAAAACGCGGCAAGTAATATTTATACGCGATTCCTAAATATTAGGCATTACCATACGGACCGAATGAAGATTGTTAAAGGAACTTGAACCCGGATATTACGTTTAAAACGCAAATACTTTTAAGTGCCGATAACCTAAAAAGTGTTATTAATGTACAGGTTATAATGGTACATAAAAAAAAAAAAAAGAAAAAAACTAGACGAAAAAATCTTAAAAAATACGCAAAAACGTTAGCTGGTAGGTTGGTTTTACGCAAGATATATGGGCTAATGCGAAATTATGTGATATATTTAGCTATAAGTAATAGAGTGCTATTAGTACGTCGGTTTATTTTAATATAAAAGATTTATATAAAATTAATACCAGTAAAAGGTATAAAGGCGACGTACCTAATTAAAATGCCGTAATTTTTGATTTGTATTAATATTAAAATTATGGTAAAATTCTTATATCGGTTACGATAAGATACAAAAATAACTAAAAGGTAAAAAAATATATTATTAGTTCGTTTTCGTCCGACGAATTTTAATTTTGCTTATTTAACGACGACGAGAAAAACGACGGACCCTTTTAATTAAGATTATTTATAAAGTTATTTATAATCTGTACCATAAAATTATAACCTTTTTCCGTATACAGGATACTATAATCGTCCGAAGCCAAATTATTCCTAGCAAATTTGCTACCGAAAGCTTTTCCGGCAGCTGCGTTAAGGCTATTCATAAGTTAATTCTCGTCTTTTGTTATATTTAACCAATTAAGCTTACCTTCGTCGTCAATAATGGATACGGTATCATTAAAATCGACAAGCTTAACTTCCATAACTTTACGTCCCGCGGTTAAAATATCCTCGGATTTCCAGCCAACCTTTTAAGTCCGAAATCAATATCCTTTAATAAACAAAAAATTGCAAAGCAAAAAGTAAGTACGTTCGAGGATTTCGTTACGAAAGTTTCGAATAACGTAACGCCTATTTCGCGAAAAAGCATAACGGGCATGGAATTCGCGCTATAAGGAAATATGGTACATAATTAAAAACGAATTTAGAAAAAAAAAACAAAATTAACGTTATGTATATTATTTCTTAACCGGCGGAGTTTACTAGTAAGCCATACATTATAATGTTCACTTTTTCGATTTAATGCTTTTTATATTTTTTTCCTAGATTTCATAAAAGCCAGATTTAACGTTAAAATCGAATTAATAAACGCTCGATCTGATATTACAGGACGTAATATCTAATCAAAATAAAATATCTTTTTGCCGTAATTACTTTAACCGGCCCTATAAAAAAAACCAATAATATCGGTATTAGCCGTTTAATATAATTAACGTCGCCATATCGTATAACATACGAAAAGCAGAAATAAATCTAAGCTTTTAAAGGAATCGGCAATAACTTTGGAATTCTTTGTCGACAGAAACGGCATCGTTTAACGGTCGGTTATTGTCAGCTAGCTGGGGGGTGCGTAGCGCCCTATATACGGAAAGGTCACCTAATGATCGGCCCATATATGCTCCGTGGCTAAACTACTTAGAGCTGCACGCGTGCAACAAGCACCTGCAACTCAGCTGAATACAACAACACATCTGAGGTCCCCTATATCTGACAATTAAGAGTCTCAGACATGCTCCACTAAGTGGAGTTCTACCGTCGCAGCTAAGGCCTACTAGCCTGCACCAGACCACTTACCCAAAGGCTTCAAGTTCGATCCAGAGAAAGGAGTATACTAGCCATGGTTTATATGCACTGCAGCCATAAGATGGTACCATGAGAGGAATACCAGTTACTACCCGATCGCTAGCTACTAAGAGGGTGGGTTAGATAAGTAGCATGATAAGAACCTGCACTTAACACTTAGGTAAGCTTATCGCAAATGATCTTTTGGTGCAGTAGCTAGCTGACAATTAAGAATCTTATTCGCTTAATTAGCATTATATATCAATTAATTAGCTGTTGCTGAAACGATATAGGTTATACATCAATAATAATTATTTATATACTTTATTAGCTATAATGGCGACCGTACCATCGACGTCCTTCATTATCTATAAGGGACCTAAGGACTGGAACTATTTTAAAGGGAATTCCAGTTTAAGGTATACGCTTTTAAAATCTAGAACTATATCGATCCCGATTAATTACGTGCGTAATTTTATTAAACCTATAAAACCCGATATAGCTTCCTACTTAAAAAAACAAATCCGTCCTCCGACGCGAATTAACATCCTATCTTTTACAGGAACTTTCGAAAAAATCGATTTTACGAATAGCTAACGAATATCCTTAAAATAACGACCGAAAGCAAACCAACTTATAACCAGGAATATACGGCGTACATTTATAAAAATTGGAAAACGATACCTTTTGTAAGAACATTAACGACCTAACAAAATAAGTTTTGGAATTTGTATTTCTAGCAATTAAATAAACGGATCTTTTTCCAGGAAAGAAGTTACGAAAGTAGTACGTTATACTGGCTAGATTTGGTAAGGTATACGACGATAGGCTTATAATTAATACTTAACGGGAATACCGCAAAATATTAAAACAAGTTTCGAAGTTTGCTAAAAATTTAAACGAATAAATCGGAAAATGGTAAAAGATTATAGTTATAAGGTAACGATATAAAGTTCCAGAAACGAATACAACAATCGGATAAGTTAACGACTTATGCATAGCCGTAATTCCCATTATAAAATCCTAAAAAACTTCGTTTTAAATAACGAAAAAGGCCGAAATTAAAAGCGGTACGATTAATTACCAAAAGGTAGTTATTAGCTTTTTAAACTATTGGGCCTAAACTTATTTACTATTTACGTTACGAAACGTTAAAACGGCGTTTTCGACGTTTTATGCGTTTTTTACGGATTTATTTAAATAAGACGATCCTAATTAAGATAATTCTAAGTTTACCGGCGTTTAACCGCATAATAGGAACTTTAAACGAAGGTCGAAATGAGGTAGCCGTAAAGGCTTATATTCGGATCGAAATACTAAGAAGTGAAAACGTTAAAAATCGGACGTATAAGGTACCCGTTGCAAAATATACTTAAATATTTTGTACAAGTTAACCTAATGTTATTATGCATTTCTTAATAAAGCTTTAGCAAAATTTAGGTTTAACGGAATAATAAAAATTATAATTAAAAAGCGGATTATTATTAATTAATCCTTAAAGGAAAAAATTAATTATTTGTTAAAGATTATAAATAAACTAATTACTTAAAAAATTAATTAATTCCTATAAGGAATAAGGCGAATCTTAACGTGCTTTTTAATTTTTAATTAACGCAATACGATAAGCGTTGCGTTTTACCTTTTAAAAAATTTATTAAATTTGGATTTAAGGTTTACGATTTATATTTTTAACTTTATTAGTAAAATTTTAAACTTTAAACTAACCGTATAAAGCAACGGGATATATGCAAGCAATAATTTCGTACCGATTAAGGGATACGGAAAAATTAATATAATATTTCGAAGCCTTAACGGTACGAAAGCGTTACGTTTGTACGGCGTAGCTTATTGCGAAAATTTCGCATGTAACCTAGTATCTTTCCGGTAACTTCGGAAAAAGAGATATTAGTAAAATAATAAAATAATTAATAGCTTTATTTGAAATAAGTACGATTAGGTAGTTGTTACGTTAATAAATAAGTTTAATTAATTTATTATTAAAAATATTAACATAATAGATATATATATGGCCTTGGCAGCTTATAAACGAAACGTTAACATATATATAATACGATTATTACGAATCGGTAACGGTACGATTTAGTACTTAAAATTAGGATATTTAGGATCCGAAATAATCGCCTAGTTGCAATTTTATGCAAAAAAAGTCCGCTTAAAGGATTTTATAATAATCGAATATTAAGTATATAGCAAAGCGAAAACCAAAAGATAAATACGTTACGAATTACGGAAAGGAGCATTCCGATTAGGATAAAGAATTGCCGTCGACTTTACAAACTTCGAAAAAACCCTTAAAGGATATAAATACGTTATATTTGCTATTAACAGATATTTAGGTTTTATTTAAGATATTTATTTTAAAAATCGAAAGCAAGATGTATTAATTACAGCGTTTCGGTACTTTTTAGAAATTTTAAAAATTAGGATAAGGTTTTTTTATAGATACTTAAATACGATAACGACTTTTTGAAGAATTATTAATTTCGAAATATACTTTAGTTATTTCCTTTTAGTATTAAATTCGAACTTTTAATATTGTATATATAAGCTTAAAATAAAGATATAAAGCATTTAAAGGGTATAATTAAAAAGAAAGCGATTACGATGCGAAATGGCGTTAAGTTACTTACGTTTTTAATCGTATATATTTTTAAAGCGGTAGTATACCTGTATAACCGTATTCCCAAATAAGTACTTTTTTAGCAAAGCTTATACGAGGTTTACTATATTTATTTGGCGTATAGGGACGGTATTGTAATATTTAATCGGAAGCCTTAATAGGCTTACTTGTAAATATATAGCTGTATAGCTTATGTTATAATAGCTGCCGCTATAAAAAAGAATAAAGATTTTAAAAGTTAAATATTAAAGCATAAATTGGGTTTTTCGTCGGTTACCGATTTACGAATATTTACGAAATTTGGAACCCGTTAATTAATAAGGTTATTGTTATTCGAAACGTATTGTTTAATAAAAAAGTTACTTTTTTAGGTAATATTAAAAACCTTAAAAATAACCTTTTTTATATTACGAAAAATAAACTGCAAAAACTGTTCCGATAGGTAAAAATATTTAATTAGGTTAATAATTACTTTATATATATACAAAAAAAAGATAAAAACTTAAATAGAATAATTTAGTTACCGGTTAAACAGAAAGAATAATTCCAAAACGGTATAAACGTCGAAAAAAAGTACGGTATAAAAAAAAATAAGCTTATTAATATAAAATTAATTATTTTTATATAACGTGCCACACCATTAAACGACTCAAACTATTAAACGACTCGTTTCTTAGCACCTCGCAATAACAAATTCAAATTACTTAACCATAACACATCAAGTTAACCCAAATTAATCGTATGCTTTTTCGCTAACCGTATCTACAGCTTCTAAATAAGTGCACGCATTATATCAAAGCTTGTTACAAACGCCATATTGCCATTTCTTCCTCCCAACCCGCCTGCAACCGGCTACCCTCTAACGCATCCAAGCTAATATTACCTCCATTTCGCGAATACTAAAGCCGACCGACAAAAAAACGATTCTCAACCAAGTCCTTAACCCAAATACGCGAGCATTTTTTGTCCGCTTGTCATACGTTAAAGATATGCGTCGGGAAACGTGTTGGAAGGCGTATTGGAATTCGCGTTGCGGGACGTTCGCGGGGCGCGTTAGTGTGTGGCGGGGCTTGTAGCAGGGCGTGTGGCAGGGCGTATGGCAGCGCATAGCAGCGCGTATAGCAGGGTATGTCGGGCTTAATCTGGCAACAACTCGATACCTACGTAATTCAATAATTAAAACAAACGTTTCCAATAAAGAGGAATACGTACTATACAGGATGAACAAATTCTTTTGGCCGGCAGAAAGGTTGTGGCAAAGAATTGCTGCCAATAACTGCTGAAGGTAGTCGGTCGCATATAGGTTAGGAGGAAGGAATGGCAACATGGCGTCCGTAACAAGCTTTGATATAACGCGTACACTTATCTAGAAGCTGTAGACGCGGTTAGCGAAAGAGTATACGATTGATTTGGGTTGACTTGATGTGTTGTGGTTGAGCAATTTGAATTTGTTGTTGCGAGGTGCCAAGAAACGAGTCGTTCAATGGTTTGAGTCGTTCAATAGTGTGGCACGTTAACCGTTATATTCGAATTATTTCCGTTTTTTAAATTGTTACCGTTATTAACGTTTACCTTAATAACTGTTACAATTATTATGCCGACGGAAAAAATAAAAGTAACTTTAAATTTCTGTTATATTATTTAATTTAAAGTAACGGTAAAAAACGAAAATATTTTACGGGTCGAAGTTATTTCCCCGTACGTTCCATACTATAAGAATATTGCTAAAATCGACTACAAAATATAAAAGGTTGCATTTAATGTAAAACGAATAACTTATTTTATAAGTACGCGTAATAACCGGCCGGTAAATTGCGGAAATTTAAGAAAAATAAAAACTCGAAACCTACGTTACCTTAATCGGAAAGGCTTTATAATAACAGTACGTACGGTACCTAAATTATAAGGCCGGGTATATAAGCGAAATTTACCGTTACCGCCGTAAGGCCATAAAAAGTTAAGTATATATCTTTTAAGGAAAATAGTTAAAAAAGTCGAAAAAGTTTATTTATAAAGTTATAAAAAAAAGTAATCTTGGAAAGCTGTTAATTAGTTTTCTGCTAAAGGAAAATAAGTTTTAAAATATATATAGGTTTAGGTTTACAAGTTTAACAAATATAGTTGGTTATAAAAATGCAAAGCCCGTTTCGTCGTACGAGGCAATTAATAGTTAAAAAACGCTTATCACGATATATACATATTTATATTTGCTAAAAGGTCGTTTCGAACTTTAATCGTTATTGCGGTTAAATTTAACCGAAAGTTAAAGCAATATAACGTAATAAACGCTTTCGTTAATGCGAATTTGTTTTGCGAAGTATATATAAAAATATTTTCAGGTTATTTATAACGTAAAAAAATACTTTTAATTAAAAAGGTATCGTATATTCGGATTTGCGCGGCATACTGTCTTGGGTAACTCGAAAAGGCGTGGGGACGATCGAGCCGTAAGACTGGCGAGGGCTCGGAAAGATGCCGGCCTTTTATACGTAGCACGGCGCAGTTAAAGTTTACTATTAAGGTTTACTTTTAAGGTTTATCCTTAAGGTTTACAGTTAAGGTTTATCTTTAAGGTTTATCTTTAAAGTTTATCCTTAAGGTTTACCGTTAAGGTTTGCCTTTAAGGTTTATTTTTAAGGTTTACCGTTAAGGTTTATCCTTAAGGTTTACCGCGCAAAGCTTAACAT